>JAEOAD010002807.1:447500-567500 GCA_036365145.1 Orientallactaga sibirica
GGCTGACCTGGAATTCACTATGTATTCTCAGGGTGGCCTCGAACTCTCGGCAATCCTCCTACCTCTGCCTCCCGAGTGCTGGGATTAAAGGCGTGCGCCACCACACCCAGCTACAAAAAAAAATTTTTTTTTAAGTATGTCTTGGGCTGGAGAGATGGCTTGGTGGTTAAGGCGCCTGCCTGCTAAGCCTAAGCTGGTTCCAATCTCCAGCGGTTCCAATCTCCAGGTCCCACGTTTAGCCAGATGCAAAGTGACGTAAGGGCGCAATGCCGCACTTGCCCACAAGGGGGCACATGCACCTGGATTTCGTTCACAGCAGCTGAGAGACTGCTGGCGCACCCATCTCTGTCTTCCTCTCCCTCTCTCTCTGTCTTTCTCTATGTATCTCTCCAAAAATAAATAAAATTAAATTAAAATTTAAAAAAAGTACGTCTTATTTATTTAATTGAGAGAGAGAGAAAGAGGTAGAGAGAAAGAGAGAGAGAAAGGGCATGCCAAGGCCTCCAGCTACTGCAAACAAACTCACTGCTAAGCCGTCTTCTCCAGCCCAATTTTTTTTTTTTTTTGGTAAAACCTGGGCTACAAAGTGAGATACTGCCACTGCAAAAGAATAATAAATAAATAAATAAATAAATAAATAAATAAATAAATAAAATAAAAAAAGGAAACAAAACAGCCAGGTGTGGTGGCGCACACCTTTAATTCCAGTACTTGAAAAGCAGAGGTAGGAGGATCATTGTGGCCGTGAGATTGAGGCCACCCTGAGACTACATAGTGAATTCCAGGTCAGCCTGGGCTAGAGTGAAACCCCCTACCTCAAAAAAAAAAAAAAAAAAAAATTAAAACAAGGGTTGTAGAGATGGCTCAGCGGTTAAGGCACTTGCCAGTGAAGCCAAAGGACCCGGGTTCGATTCCCCAGGACCCATGTAAAGCCAGATGCACAAGGTGGTGCATGGGTCTGGAGCTCCTTTCAAGTGCCTGGAGGCCCTGGCGCACCCCATTATCTCTCTCTCTCTCTGCCTCTTTCTCTTGCTCTCTCAAATAAATAAATAAATAACATATTTTTTAAAAAGAAAAGAAAAATTACAACTAGGTGTGGCCGTGTATGCCTTTTGTCTCAGCATGGAGGAGGCTGAGGTAGGAGGATCACCATGAGTTTGAGGCCGGCCTGAGGCTGTAGAGTAAGTTCTGTGTCTGCGTGGGCTAGAGTGAGACCCTGCCAAAAAGCAATTGAGGAAGCTCGCAAACAAAATGAAAAGATCACAAAGGCGGGAGAGATGGCTCAGCAGTTAAAGATCCTTGTTTTCACAGCCTGACAGCCTGGTTTGTTTCCCAGCACCCACATAATGCCACATACTACAAAGTAGTGCTTACCTCTGGGGTTCATTGGCGGTAGCAGGGGACCCCGGTGGGTCCATTCTCTCTCTCTCTTGTCTTTCTCTTAAATAAATAATTAAGAAAGAAAGTCGGGCATGGTGGTGCACACCTTTAATCCCATCACTCGGGAGGCAGAGGTAGGAGGATTGCCATGAGTTTGAGGCCACCTTGAGATTACAGAGTGAATTCCAGGTCAGCCTGAGCTTGAGTGAGACCCTAGAAAGAAAAAAGGAAAGGAAAAAACCAAAAGAAAGAAGGAAAAGAAAGAAAGAAAGAAAGAAAGAAAGAAAGAAGGAAGGAAGAAGGAAGAAGGAAGGAAGGAAAGAAAAAGGAAGGAAGGAAGGAAGGAAGGAAAGAAAGAGAGGAAAGAAAGAAAGAAAGAAAAAAAAAGGAAAGGAAGGAAGGAAGGAAGGAAGGAAGGAAGGAAGGAAGGAGAGAGGGAAAGAAAGAAAGAAAAAAGGAAAGGAAAAGGAAGGAAGGAAGGAAGGAAGGAAAGGGAGAGAGAAAGAAAAGAAAGGGAGAGAAAGAAAAAAAGGAAAGGGAGAAGGAAAGAAAAAGGAAAGGAAGGGAGGAAGGAAGGAAGGAAAGGAAAAAGGGGAAGAAAGAAAGAGGGAAGGAGGGGAGGGAGGGATGATCAGGTTGATCACGTTGTATGAGAACTGGATCGATCAGCTTATCCAATAAAACCTTATTAATGCGAAGGCATTTGCCTTCAATAGCACCCTATTTTTGGGGACCCCCCCACTACTATACGTCTTCTCTTAAGCTCTAGAATAAAATAGTTCTAAATGACACCCTCCATGGTCTGTGGATTTTACTCTTCCAATTCACAAGACAAGAACCTGGAGGCCAATGGACTCAGTGGAAGTTGTGCATGACCGTGAGCGTCCAGCAGCCTAACTCCTGACTTAAAAGCCCAGTCATAGGGCTGGAGAGGTGGCTTAGCGGTTAAGGCACCTGCCTGTGAAGCCTCAGGACACAGGTTTGATTCTCCAGGTCCCACGTAAGCCAGGTGCACATGGTGGCACTGAGAGACCAAAGGAATATGCAGGCGATAGTGTTGCCATTTTAGAATAAGTAGCCATTTAAAATGAAAAGCCCAGGCCTGACTCAGATGAGGAACTTGCGGGCTAATGTACTGACCTTTGCTTCTTTCCCAACCCCCTCCCTCTCTCTTATTGTTCATTCCTGGGAAGTCTTAGGACATCCCGGAGATAATAAAGAATCTGCAAACAAGCGGCTGATCCTAGATAAGCAGCTCAGAATGTTCCCGCGCGCGCGCTTTTTGAACCAACCATTTCAAATGTTGCAATATGATGTAACTGCTGTATCCCTTCTCTATATAAACCCTTTCCCCCAAGAGTGGGGGCTCTCTCTCACACTCCCACTGCGTTGGTTTGTGTGGACAGAGTCCCAGTCTAGGCTTGGTAATAAAGAATTCCATGTTATTGCAGTCGAGCTTCTCGGTCTTGTTGTCTCACTGGGTGACTCCCAAGGACCCCAACCCACATTTGGGGGTCCTGGCACTACAGGCACGAGTGTCTAGAGTTCGTTTGCTGTGGCTGGAGGCCCTGGCATGCCCATTCTCTCTCTCTCTGTCTCTAATACATACATACATAAATAAAATAAATCAGTCATTAAAAAAAAAGTCCAAACGCCTGGTCGTGGTGGCGCAAGCCTTTCATCCCAGCACTCGAGAGGCAGAGGTAGGAGGATCGCCATGAGTTCGAGGCCAGCCTGAGGCTGCAAGATGAATTCCCGGTGAGCCTGGGCTAGAGTGAGACCCTACCTCAAAAATAAAATTTAAGGCCTGGAGAGATGGCTTAGTGGTTAAGCCCTTGCCTGTGAAGTCTAAGGACCCTGGTTCGAGGCTCGATTCCCCAGGACCCACATAAGCCAGATGCACAAGGTGGCACATGCGTCTGGAGTTCGTTCGCAGTGGCTGGAGGCCCTGGCACACTCATTCTCTCTCTCTATCTGCCTCTTTCTCTCTCTGTCTGTTGCTTTCAAATAAATAAATGAAAATGAAAAAATTTAAAAAAATAAAAAAATAAAAATAAATAAAATTTTTAAAAAAATGTCCATGAGGTAAGAATGGTTCTGTAGCTCTCAAGGACACATTCCCTTATATCAGGATATTATTGAGCTCATTGGCTCTGTTCGTGCATCTACAGACGTGTATGGAACAATGGCCTGCTAAGACCCTGAAGTGCCAAGACCCCCACACGAGTGTTGGGGTCCCCCGGGGTCACCCAGTGAACCAACAAAAAAGCTTCGAATGCAATTCACAGCAGGATTCGTTTATTCTCCAGCCTAGGCCTGGCCTCAATTCACACAACCGAAGCAGCAGCGGAGTGAGAAAGAGACCCCCGCCCTCAGGGGGAAGGAGTTTATATAGGGTAGGGGAAGGAGTGGGAGATGGGGGGGGTCACATCTCAGGTCAGTAGATGGTTTGCAGAATTTATCTGTTGCAAGGGCCGGAGGCCCCCTCGGCTGAGTATCTCTGGAAGGTCCTGCAGGTGTGGAGACTCCCCAGAAGCATGGCAGGGGAGGGGGTTACTTCTGGGCAAGCAAGCATAGATTACAGAGGTGAAGGTCAGCATATTAGTTAGCTAGTTCCTTATCTGAGTCAGGCCTGGGCTTCTTTGTTTAGAAGGACTGTCTGGGCCGGGCGTGGTGGCGCACGCCTTTAATCCCAGCACTCGGGAGGCAGAGGTAGGAGGATCCCCGAGAGTTCGAGGCCACCCTGAGACTACATGGTGAATTCCAGGTCAGCCTGGACCAGAGTGAGACCCTACCTTGCAAAAAAAAAAAAAAAAAAAAGAAGGACTGTCTGTTCTATAATGGCAGTACTGTCACCTGGCTATTGAATGATGTCTCCTAAGTAAGGAAGAAGAAGCTTTAACTTGGTTTAACCTTTACAACAGTAAATTAAAGGAACTGATAAGCTGAGGAATTTCTAGGGGGCTTATTTCAACAATGCCATTGCAACTGGTTTTAACATTAGAAGTTACTAGGTGGCCAGCTTGAGTCATCCAGGCCAGCTATTCCCGGAGTCAACAGGGTGGTGGGGGTTGTCTCAGAAGTCAGGGGGTTTCTCAAAGGTGGCCGAGGAGTGACAAAAATGGCTGTACCTGAGTCAAGCGAGCAAGCAGGGTTACAGAAGCTAAATGCAGCAAGTTAATTTTTTTTTTTTTTTTTGGTTCCTCAGTCCCGAAGGTCAGTGTTGTTGATAGCTCTGAAAAGTAATGCTTCTTCTGTTCATTTCAGAGAGTGAGAGAGAGAGGCAGATAGAGAGAATGGGCACGCCAGGGCCTCCAGCCACTGCAAATGAACCCCAGACGCATGCGCCACCTTGTGCATCTGGCTTTACGTGGGCACTGGGGAATCGAACCTGAATCCTTTGGGGGCTTTGCAGGCAAGCGCCTTAACCGTTAGGCCATCTCTCTACTGCAGTTTTATTTTATTTTATTTATTTATTTGAGAAAGAGAGAGGAAGAGGCAGAGAGAAAGAGAGAATGGACACGCCAGGGCTTTCAGCCATTGCAAACTCCAGATGCATGCGCACCCTTGTGCATCTGGCTTACGTGGGTCTTAGGGAATCGAACTGGGGTCCTTAGGCTTCGCAGGCAAACGCCTTAACTGCTAAGCCATTTCTCCAGCCCTCTACTGCAGTTTTGATTGGCGGTTACCTGGTATACAGCCATTCTTCAGACTATAACTTTTTAAAAAATATTTAAAAAGTTTTTATTGACAACTTCTATATTTATATACAAAAAATGCATATTTCCCTCCCCTGCCCCCATTCCCTTTAGAACTCCACTCTCCATCATATCCCCTCCCTCTCTCCATTAGTCTCTCTTTTAATTTGTTGTCATCATCTTTTTCTTCTAATTTGAGGGTCTTCCGAAGGTATTGCTAGGCACTGCAAGGTCATGGATATCGAGGCCAATTTCTGTCTGGGCAGTTGCATTGTAAGGAGTCGTACCCTTCCTTCGGCTCTTCCATTCTATCTGCCCCCTCTTCCGCAATGGTCCCTGAGCCTTGGAGGGTGTGACAGAGGTGTTTCAGTGCTGGGCACTCCTCCATCCCTTCTTCTCAGCACTATGTTGCCTTTTGGGTCATCCCAGTGGTCATCGCCATCTGAAAAGAGAAGCTTCTCTAACCAGAAGTGAGAGTAGCGTTGATATGTGAACATGAACATTAAGTGTAGTGCTTTCAGGGCAGCTTGGTGAGAATAATATATACATTTAGTCAGACAAGAGCAGGCTTTATACCCCTAAGGCTCATGACCTCCCCTGCCATAGACTTTTGCTTCATTTTTTCAGTACCAGGCATGTTTTCCCTCCCATTTGTATTTATGTGTTTGAGAGGGATGAAGGAAGGGAGGGAAAGAGAGAGAAAGAGCACACCAAGGCCTCTTCCAGTATAACGAATTCCAGATCCACGTGCCACTTTGAGCACTCGTGTAATTGAGTGAGGAACTGAATCTCAGCAGTGCCTTTCCGCTGAGCCGTCTCCCCAGCCCCGTGGAATAAGCTTTACAGAGAAGATGAGAGGCGTAATGTTGCATTTAGGTGAAATCTTTATGTGATCCCTGTGTTAAATGCATTCAGACTAAAGGGGATTTCACGTTCCCGTGTGGTCATAACTTGCTGTGAAAACAGAAAAATTGTATAATACTCACCAGAATGCATGTTGACTTTTTCAGTCAGAGGTGTGCAAAACAATTTTAAAAAGAGGCCCCGTTTAATTGATGACAGTGGCGTAGGGGAAACAAGGATCTTTCATTCTTTCTGTTTCAATGTGTGTGTGTGTGTGTTTATTCCTCAAAAGAAATGGATGGAGGGCTGGAGGGATGGCTTAGCTGAAGGACCCAGGTTCAATTCCCCAGGACCCATGTAAGCCAGATGCACAAGGTGGCCCATGCATCTGGTGTGCATCTGAAGTGGCTGGAAGCCCTAATGTGCCCGTTCTCTCTCTCCCTCTCTTTCTCACTCTGCCTGTTTCCCTCTCTCAAATAAATAAATAAATAACATTTTTAAATTATTTTTTAATATTTTATTATTTATTTATTTGAGAGAGAGAGAGAGATACAGAAATAGGCAGGTAGAGAGAGAGAGAGAACAGGCATTCCAGGGCCTCCAGCCACTGCAAACGAACTCCAGATGCGTGTACCACCTTGTGCATCTGGCTTACGTGGGTCCTGGAGAATTGAGCCTCGAACCGGGGTCCTTAGGCTTCACAGGCAAGCACTTAACTGCTAAGCCATCTCTCCAGCCCAATAAATAACATTTAAAAAAAGTGCTACCCTTACTGCATGGAGGCACTTGAAAGAAAGAAAGAAAGAAAGAAACAAAGAAAGAAAGAAAGAAAGAAAGAGAAAGAAAGAAAGAAAGGAAGGAAAAGAAAGGAGGGAGGGAGGGAGGAAGGAAGGAAGGAAAAAAAAGAAACAGGGAAGGAAGGAAGGAAGGAAGGAAGGAAAAAAAGAAAGAAACAGGGAAGGAAGGAAGGAAGGAAGGAAGGAGAAGAAAGAAGAAAGAGGAGGAGGGAGGAGGAAGGAAGAAAGAAAGAACAGGGAAGGAAGGGAGGGAGGGAGGGAGGGAGGGAGGGAGGGAGGGAGGGAGGGAATCTGATGGAGCTGGGCATGGTGGCACAGGTCTTTAATCTCAGCACTCAGGAGGCAGAGGTAGGAGGATCGCTGTGAGTTCGAGGCCACCCTGAGACGACAGAGTGAATTCCAGGTCAGCCTGTGCTGGAGAGCGAGACCCTACCTGGCAAAACCAAAAAGAAAAAAAGAAAAGAAAACAGAAACAGATGGAAACACCAGCAGTGTCCATACATTCAGGGGAGGCATCCAGTGTTCGTTTTTCCATGGGCTCTGATCTTCCTGAAGCGGGGAGGTGAGAACAGTCCTTGCCTGGTCCTTCAGTGCTCCAAAGACATATCCCGGCTTTTGTTGCACAAGCCTTCATGGCTGCCTCAGCCGGCCCCGGCCTCACCCTGCCTGTTGACACACAGAATGAATTCCTTGGGGCTGCTGGGACTGGCTGCAATGTGTCACTGCTTGGCAAACACTTCCCCAGGGCTCAGGGTGCACGGATTTGTGGCCCAGCCATTCCAAACAGCAGGCTTGCTATGTCCAGTCTAAAGGGAGTCCCCATTACTTCCACGACCTGCCCCGCCTCCCCCCCCCCTTTTCACCCCATGTCCCTTCTGGATGCACACACTCTCTGTTTCCTTCCTGTGCAGGGAAACATGCAGAAGGCATCGTGACGAGGCAAGGCTGTCAGTGAGACTATGTGTGTGTGTGTGTGTGTGTGTGTGTGTCTCTGTGTTTAATTTTGGTTTTGCTTTCCGGGATCCAGGGTTCTGGTCCGTGAGTAAATAAATAGATTGCAGTGCAATATTGACAGGCTGCATACAAACCTCCTGCACTGTCAGATGACTTAGCCCAGGAAGTCGGCCTTATCGCTGACTGATATCGGAAACATTTGGGCCACAGGCGACCCGACGCACGCTGACAAATAACTTTTTCATGATGGTTGCCTGCTTCCGTGACCCGGCGATGAGTTTCTGGCCAGCGATGGTCTGATAAAACTGCCTGGCCTGCCAAAAGAGTCTTCACACCCTCGACGAGCTGTTGGCCGGGCCCCAGTGTCCAAAAAAAAAAAAAAAAAAAAAAAGGGGGGGGGGGAGATGATGGGACCCGGTGTTTGACATCCTGCAAGGAAGAGGTACAGTGTGTGCCTGTGTGCCTCAGTTTCCCCGGGGAGCTCCCTGATCTGACAGCCTCCCAGCACTACACTGGTAAGTCGGACGAGTATGTCTCTGTGTATGATTCCTTTCTGTTTGTCGGCCAAGAAGATGTGGAGATAGGACAGACAGAGCTATTGACTCCAGCTAATCTGGTTCAGAGGTTGCCTCCGGGGTTTCAGCTTCCTCTTTGAAGAAGAAGCAGGAGAGAGATTGCTGGCGAGGGAAGGATCCATCACACACAGAGAGGGGAGCTGTGGGGAGATGGTTTTTATTTCCTCCCCCTGTGTGTGCCGTGCCGTGCCGTGCATGGGGAGGCTCGTGGACAGTTCTACCTTTTTATCAGTGGTCTTGTTCTTGCATTAAAAGAAATAACCCAAAGCTGTCTTTAGGGAAACAAAAGCAATTGTTAGGTTCTCTTTCCATTAACTTGAAAGTAAATTCTTTCTTTCTCACACTATTAAGAGAGTTTGAAAACACAAGCTTCCTTCACAAAAAAAAAAAAAAAAAAAAGGAGAATATTAAACTGGCTAAAGGAAAGTAACTGAATCCATGCAGTTTGTTTGTGTGACAGCTTGTGCAAAGAGAAAAGTAATGAATGCCTTAACCTTATAAATCACGATATTAGAATCACCTCCTCTGAATTGGAAATGATAAATGCTTCTAAATAAGATGTGTCTGCCCTCCGCTGTGGTGCAGGAAAGACTGGGATTCGAACTCATTGCTTTTCTAATATATATATATATATATCCTATATATATATTCTATAATATATATATATATTCTATATTCTATATATATATTCTATAATATATATATTCTATATCCTATATATATATTCTATAATATATATATATTCTATATCCTATATATATATTCTATAATATATATATATATTCTATATTCTATATATATATTCTATAATATATATATTCTATATTCTATATATATATTCTATAATATATATATTCTATATTCTATATTCTATATATATATTCTATAATATATATATTCTATATTCTATATATATTCTATAATATATATATATTCTATATTCTATATATATATATATATATATATATATATATATATAATTTTTTTGAGAAGAAATAAACAGTGCCACTGTTTGTTTTTACTTTTTCATTTGGGGCTCTTCAAGTTTAAACATACAGATTCAGAATCTCTTAGGAACACCTCGAGGTTTTAACCCTAAAAATCAGAGGGTAGCAGGGACATTCCGATAATGTTTACGAGGCACGCATGCAAGTTGTGGAAATGCCCCTTCGGTAGACTTTGCTGGTTTTTGTCTTAGCATGGGTGTTACTGCTTGTTGCTCAGCTCAGTGTGTTTGGTCCTGTAAATCAACTTTTCCCCCCAAGCAAAGATAGTATGTGATTGAAACGTCAGCTATGGCTTTCTAAAGTTTCATATGCGGCGTGGAAAGTGAGCGTGCAGAACCGTGTGGGGTGTGCCATGTCTGTTTAGCTATAAATGATGGGGCTGGAGAGATGGCTTAGCAGTGAAGGCACATGCCTACGAAGCGTAAGGATCCAGGTTCAAATCTCCAGGTCCCACATAAGCCAGGTGCACAAGGTGGCACACGCGTCTGGAGTTCGTTTGCACTGGCTGGAGGCCGTGGCGCACCCATTCTCACTCTCTCTGTGTCTCTCCCCCCAGACCCTTCTCTCTGTCTCCAATAAATAAATAAATAAATATTTTTTTTTTTTTTTTTTTTGGTTTTTCGAGGTAGGGTTTCACTCTGGTCCAGGCTGAGCTGGAATTCACTATGTAGTCTCAGGGTGGCCTCGAACTCTCGGCGATCCTCCTACCTCGGCCTCCCGAGTGCTGGGATTAAAGGTGTGCGCCACCACGCCCGGTTTACCAGACTTTTTTTTTTTTTTTTTTTCCCAAAGAGACCAGGAGAAGTTGTGGAGGAATTAGTCACGTAGGTCCCCGTTGAGCGCAGAATGAATTAAGTTAGCCAGTTCTGGCCCTCGCCCCGCCTTCATGGGATAGCAGTCGCTTTCATCAACTTGCCATTGTCATAGAATAAATGACAGAGGTGCTGGGTCAGAGGACACATGCCTGATATCATCCCTGCATTCACGAGGCCAAGAAAGAGGGTCCCACTCTAGCCCAGGCTGACCTGGAATTCACTCTGTAGTCTCAGGGTGGCCTCGAACTCACGGCGATCCTCCTACCTCTGCCTCCCGAGTGCGGGGATGAAAGGCGTGCGCCACCACGCCCCGCTAAAAATCAAATATTTTTTAAAAAATGAAGCTGCTCTCTTCATAGAAGCCTGGCAGAGAAAAAGGGTGAGTCGAGGAGAGGGACAGAGAGGGGAATGGAGGAAGAAGAGGAGGAGGAAGAGGGAGAACATCAGAATGGGAGTGCACAAGGAGTAGAGTGAGAGAGAGAGAGAGACAGCAGGGAGGGGCCCACTCTCAAGACCCCCTTCCCAATGGCATGCCTCCAATAGCCTCCTCTCCTCCCACTGGGCTCTGTCCCAGTGTCCCATGGAGCTTTGAAGCTGCCCAGGGTTTGACCCATGGGTGAGGCCCCATAGCCAGCCTGGTTCAGTCTCGTGCCTCTGAGTCCATCTCCCCACGTGGGAGATTGGGGTGTCGTTTCAAATCTAAAAGCCAAGCAGGATTTAATTTCAGCAGGAGTACAACCCTAGTTCCATTTTCCACCACAGCTTTCATCTTATTGTATTTATATCTATATTTTTAACTTTTATTTATTTATTCATTTATTTGAGGGCGGGAGAGAGAATGGGCGCGCGGCAGGGCTGCAAACGAACTCCAGATGCATGCGCCCCCTTGTGCGTGTCATCTGGCTTTACGTGGGTCCCGGGAATCGAACCTGGGTCCTTTGGCTTCGTAGGCAAACGCCTTAACCACTAAGCCATCCCTCCAGCCCACACCAAGGTCTCTTTTGTTGTTGAAACGCTTATCTTAGGGACCCTCGTCTTCTTCGTCCGAGCAGCCTGGAGTGGTGGCACGGCACTCCCTCATGTCAAAACGTGTGCCCAGGAGGACATGGAGTTAGCCATCGCCAGCACCCCTGGGCACATTGCCAGAGTACAAGTTAGCATTGGTTGAACAAGGTGTGTGTGTGGGGGGGGGGCTGCTTATCTCTTCTCTGTCCGGTTGGGTGTGTTTACCAGCAATGCCAAAAGTCTCAGGACGGGCGAATTGGGCTCAGCAGTTAGAACCACGTGCTTGGAGAATTGTCAGTTGACTCTGCTTCTAAGCCTCATCAGAGAAAAGGGGATTTTGGTTCTCCCCACAAGGAATTGCATGATTTTTTTTTTTTTTTGTTTGTTTTTGGAGGCAGGGAGTCACTGTAGCCCAGGCTACTTGGAACTCACTCACTCTGTAGTCTCAGGCTGTCCTCGAACTCTCGGTGACCTGAGGGTCCTCATTATTCCCCGGGGGTCATTGGCCACCGATGTCCGGGTGGGGGGAGCAGGGTCTTGGAGCTGGTGAGTGTGACAGGCAATGAATACCTAGGAGATGGTCTGATGGATAGCACACTCTCGTTTATTCGAAAGGGGAGTGGGTTTATAAACACTTGAGAAAGGTTGAGAAGCACACACAGATCAGAAGGTGATTGGACACATAAGTTTTAAGGGTGTATGTCTATCTAATTGGCTGGTGTTGGAAGGCAGAAGTTGCCAGGGAGAAGCTGCAAGGGAGATCACAGAAGTGGCGGGAGAAGCTACGTGACTTCAGCCACATATCGGATGTCTACAGCTGCAGGGAGACTGTTTACTGCCATAGAAGGGTCTCTGGGGCAGCTGACCACAAGGTCAGGAACTATGCGGTGGGGGGCAGAACCTTAAACTATGGAATGCTCAGGTGCTCTGAGATGGGGGGAGGGCCAGCCAGTTCCGCGTCCTCTGGGCAAAGATGGGACACACCATGACCTTGTGAACAGGGAGGGCCAGCTCCATGGCCAGAGTGGGTTCCCGGCGATAAGGCCGGCTGCAACCCCCACAGCTCAAAGTCCCCGGCCATGTCCGACAGCCCAGGCCAGCTTCCTCATAGTCCCAGCCTGGGTTTAGCAATGCCCGACAGAGACCCTCATACCTCTGCCTCCTGCGTGCTCCCTGTTCACAGACGCTGCTTCAACCTGCTCCGAAATCATGAGATTTGGGGGTTCTGCTAGTTACAGTCATGTAGAGATGGCTCAGCCACTCATTGCAATTTCCCTTTTTTATTTAAAAAAATTTATTTATGCCGGGCGTGGTGGCGCATGCCTTTAATCCCAGCACTCGGGAGGCAGAGGTAGGAGGATTGCCGAGAGTTCGAGGCCACCCTGAGACTACATAGTTAGTTCCAGGTCAGCCTGGGCCAGAGTGAGACCCTACCTCGAAAAAAAAAAAAAAAAAAAAAAAAAAATATTTATTTAATTATTTATTTACTTGAGAAAGAGAGAGAGAGAAAGAGGCAGATAGAATGAGACAGAGAGAATGGATGCGCCAGGGCCTCCAGCCACTGCAGACAAACTCCAGATGCATGCACCCCCCCCCTTGTGCATCTGGCTTATGTGGGTCCTGGAGAGTCAAACCAGGATCCTTTGGCTTTGCAGGCAAACGCCTTAACTGCTAAGCCATCTCTCCAGCCCCCTCCTTTTTTTTTTTTTTGGTTTTGCGAGGTAGGGTCTCACTCTGGTCCAAGCTGACCTGGAATTCACTCTGTAGTCTCAGGGTGGCCTCGAACTCTCGGCGATCCTCCTACCTCTGCCTCCCGAGTGCTGGGATTCAAGGCGTGCGCCACCATGCCCGGCTCCATTTTTTTTTAAATATTTTATTATTTATTTATTTATTTATTTGAGAGAGAGAAATAGGCAGGTAGAGAGAGAAAGAATGGGTGCGCCAGGGCCTCCAGCCACTGCAAACGCACTCCAGATGCGTGCGCCACCTTGTGCATCTGGCTTACGTGGGTCCTGGAGAATCGAGCTTCTAACCGGGGTCCTTAGGCTTCACAGGCAAGCGTTTAACCACTAAGCCATGTCTCCAGCCCTTTTTTTTTTTTTTTTTTTTTTTTTCCAAGCAAAAACTGTGCTTCTGGAGACAGCCCAGCCATTAGCAGGAAATGAAACGTCCTGGGGACCTATGACATATTTGAAATCTGTGTGAGACCTGATTATATATTTTATGAGATCCAATGGAGGGATCGATAGAGTGACTCGTAAACCATTAGGGAAATCTTGTGTGCTTCCACCTACTTAGAAGCAGGTCAGTAAAGGTTTCCATTATGATCCATGTGGTTTCAAAGCTCCAGCTATGCATTTTATAGCGGCACCTTTTCTTTTAATTTTAAGTTTTATTTATTTATTTGACAGAGAGAAAGACGGGGACAGAGAGAGAGAGAGAGAGAGAGAATGGGCACGGCAGGGCCTCCAGCCACTGCAGTGAACTCCAGATGCATGCACCACCTTGTGCATCTGGCTCACGTGGGTCCTGGGGAATCGAACCTGGGTCCTTTGGCTTTGCTGGCAAACGCCTTAACCGCTAAGCTATCCCTCCAGCCCATAGCTGCACCTTTTAAATTCAATGAGCCTTGTGCCTAAAATTACTTTTGGGGGGATAAATTTTTGTTTTTGTTTTTGTTTTTTCAAGTCTCACGTGGTGGTTCTTGGAGTCAACGAAATGTTTTTGGCTAGCGATTCAGCTGGGTGGTTTCTTGATATCTTTCAGCCACAGATAATGCAGATATGTCTGTCCACCCACATGCTTAGCATGGTGCCCAGTTACTCTCTGCATACAGCTTACCTTGTTATTTGAGAAAGCTTTCTGGGGGCTGGAGAGATGGCTCAGCGGTGAAGGCTCCAGCCTGCGAAGCTTAAGGACCCAGGTTCAATTCCCCAGCACCCACGTAAAGCCAGATGCACAAGGTTGTATATGTGTCTGGAGTTTGTTTGCAGTGACTGGAGGCCCTGGTGCGCTGTTCTCTCCCTCTCAAATAAATAAAAGCTTTTAAAAACATTTTATTTTTATTTATTTACTTAAGATTTTTATTTATTTACTTGAGGGTCCTGGGGAATTGAACCTGGGTCCTTTGGCTTTGCTGGCAAACGTCTTAACTGCTAAGCCATCTCTCCAGCCCAAGAAATCTTTTTTGACTTATTTTATTTCATACAAATGATAGCCCTTAATACACTCCTTCCCTCCCCCAAGAAGTTTGCATGTCAGTTCTTAGTAACATTGTCATTATCATTTCAAGCAGTAAATACGTCTCCTTTTCTTGTCTTTCTTTTAAAATTTAATTAATTAATTTTTATTTTTATTTTTTGGTTTTGCAAGGTAGGGTCTCACTCTGGTCCAGGCTGACCTGGAATTCACTATGTAGTCTCAGGGTGGCCTCGAACTCTCAGCGATCCTCCTACCTCTGCCTCCTGAGTGCTGGGATTAAAGGCGTGCGCCACCACGCCCGGCTAAAATTTAATTAATTTTTTTTATTGACAACTTCCATAATTGTAGACAATATCCCATGGTAATTCCCTCCCTCCCCCCACTTTCCCCTTTGAAACTCCACTCTCCATCATATCCCCTCCCCCTCTCAGTCAGTCTCTCTTTTATTTTGATGTCATCATCTGGTCCTCCTATTATTTTTTAAATATTGTATTTATTTATTCCCAACTCAAGCCTTCCTGCATGCTAGCCGAGCACTCTTCCGACTGAGCTACATCCCCAGCCCCATGCATTGTATTAAAAATGGCTAACGTGGGCTGGAGAGATGGCTTAGCAGTTAAGGCGTTTGCCTGCAAAGCCAAAGGATCCCCGTTCGATTCTCCAGGACCCACGTAAGCCAGATGCACAAAGGGGCGCATGCATCTGGAGTTCGTTTGCAGTGGCTGGAGGTCCTGGAGCACCCATTCTCTCTCTCTCTCAAATAAATAAAATCTATATAAAAATTTTTTTAAATTTAATAATTTAAAAAATGGCTAACATGAGGGGGATGGGGGGGTGGTGGCTGAGACAGTGGGGACATTCTGCCACCACCGTTGTGCAAGCCGCACTCCCGTGTGACATGGGGACACGGTATTGGACCTTCCTGGGGGGTCTCTTCCGTCATCTTGCCTGTAACAAGGATGTTTCTACATTTGTCATTGGCATCTCAACTGTCCCCCTTGACATCAGCTGCCAAGAGAAGATGACTTCTTCTGCATGCACGCACGGGGTGGCTGTTCATTTAATGACCGTGACCGCATTGGTAATCAAGGAATAGATAATTTATAAAAGCAGTCACCTCAGAGAGAGCTGGCGAGCTCTATCAGTTCCTTCAGCCATGCAACTTTGAATAATTTCCCGCACAGAAAACAAGCCGTTTTATGAATATGCCCTTCAATCATTGTTGAAAAATCCATACCCAGAAGTTGACAAAGCTGTCCCCTTTAGTTATTCTCACACTACTTTTTTAAAAAAATATTTTATTTATTTATTTGAGAGAGAGAGATACAGAAATAAGCAGGGAGAGAGAGAGAGAGAGAGAGAGAGAGAGAGAGAAAGGGCACGCCAGGGCCTCCAGCCAGCCGCTGCAAACAAACTCCAGATGCATGCACTCCCTTATACATCTGGCTTACGTGGGTCCTGGAGAATGGAGCCTCGAACCGGGGTCCTTAGGCTTCACAGGCAAGCGTTTAACCGCTAAGCCATCTCTCCAGCCTCACACTACTTTTTTCAGGACACAAGCCCAGAGCTCTTCCTGTTTGATTGACATCCTCCTGAGTGACACGAAGTCAGGTGTGCTCTGATAAAGAAGGCAGGTCCCCTGTCCATGCGGAAAGCCCTTCTAGGGGTGGGGCCACTGGCTCAGTTGGCAGAACATTTACCTAGCACGCATGGATCCCCAGCACCTCATAAAACACGGACCTGGTACAGCATAGCTGTCATCTAGCTCAGCCACTGGGAACTAGAGGCAGGAGGGTCAGAAATTCAAAGGCAGGGGCTGGAGAGATGGCTTAGCGGTTAAGCACTTGCCTGTGAAGCCTAAGGACCCCGGTTCGAGGCTCGATTCCCCAGGACCCACGTCAGCCAGATGCACAAGGTGGCGCAGGCATCTGGAGTTTGTTTGCAGGGGCTGGAGGCCCTGGCGCACCCGTTCTCTCTCTCTCTTCCTCTTTCTCTCTCTGTGTTGTTCTCAAATGAATACAAATAAAATTAACAATAACAACAACAAAAAAAAAGAATTTCAAAGGCATTCTCTAGTGAAAAGGAAGCTCAAGGCCAGCTTGAGGCATACAAGAGCCTTCTGCAGTTTGAAGGTAGAATACCTCCCCCCAGCCCCAGCCTCAGGTGTCTGTGCTTAAGCCTGCTCCTTGGTCCTCAGACCCTTGTTGATGGAGGTGTGTATTTTGGGGTGGACAGGGATGGTCTTAGTCCAGAGCACTAGATGTTGAGAGCTACCCCCTGCCCGCCCCACTTCTGCTGCTGCTGCTGCTGGACCATGTGAGCTGGCTCTTGTTCTTCCCATCCAAACTCTAAGCCTGAAATTAATCCTTGCCTGTCATAAGCTGCTTCTTTTTTTTTTTTTTTAATATTTTATTTATTTCAGATACAGAGAGAGAGAGAGAGAATGGGCATACTAGGACCTGTAGCTGCTGTAAACTCCAGACAAATGGGTCACCTTGTGCATCTGGCTTTACATGGGTCCTGGAGAATCGAACCCGGCTCCTTTGGCTTTGCAGGCAAGCGCCTTAACCACTGAGCCATCTCTTTAGCCCAGGACAGGCTTGCTTGGCTAAGTGAACTGTGCCCTTCCATGTCAGAAACTTTCTGGAAACTTCCTGTTGCAGGCTGAGCTAATGTGATTGGGCCAGTGAATAATGCCTTTATTTACTCATTTATTTTTATTTTTTGGTTTTTCAAGGTAGGGTCTCACTCTAGTCCAGGCTGACGTGGAATTCACTATGTTGTCTCAGGGTGGCCTGGAACTCATGGTGATCCTCCTACCTCTGCCTCCCGAGTGCTGGGATTAAAGGTGTGAGCGCCACCATGCCCGGCTATGTATTTATTTTTTTAATTTTTAATTTTCTTACTGACAACTTTTGTACTTACAGGCAATAAGCTATGACCATTCCCTCCCCTCCCCTTCTTTCCCCATCTTCAGAACTCCACTCTCCGTCATATCCCCTCCCTCTCTCCATTCGTTTCTCTTTTAATTTGACGTCATCATCTTTTTCTTCTATTATGAGGGTCTTGCGAAGGTATTGCTAGGCACTGCAAGGTCATGGATATCAAGGTCAATTTCTGTCTGGACAGTTGCATTGTAAGGAGTCATACCCTTCCTTTGGCTCTTACATTCTTTCTGCCCCCTCTTCCACAATGGGCCCTGAGCCTTGGAGGGTGTGACAGAGATGTTTCAGTGCTGGGCACTCCTCCATCCCTTCTTCTCAGCACTATGTTGCCTTTTGGGTCATCCCAGTGGTCATCGCCATCTGAAAAGAGAAGCTTCTCTAACCAGAAGTGAGAGTAGCATTAATATGTGAATATGAACATTAAGTGTAGTGCTTTCAGGGCAGCTTGGTGGGAATAATATATTAATGCCTTTAAAAAAAAAAGAGAAGTATCGGGGGATGGAGAGATGGTTTAGTGGTTAAGGCACTTGCCTGCAAAGCCAAAGGACCCAGGGTTCTGTTCCCCAGGACCCACGTAATCCAGATGTACAAGACAGCACATGTGTCTGGAGTTTGTTTGCAGTGGCAGGAGGCCCTGTCATGCCCGTTCTCTCTCTTTCTCAAATAAATAAATTAAATATTGTAAAAAGATTATCATTTCTTTTGTTATATCTTAAGTCTGTTTTCTAAGGCTGTGCCTGTAGTAGTTTTATGGATGGATCATAAAGTTGCTGGCTTCTGACAGTGATTTTCGTGGCTGACACATGGTGATTGTATTTGTAAAAATTCAGTTCGTGTACGCCAGAGAAAGTGATGAAATGGAGTTAGCATTTCCATCTGTGGATAGTTTTAAAATAGCTTGTTAAAAAATTATATTAGGGGCTGGAGAGATGGCTTAGTGGTTAAGGCACTTGCCTGCAAAGCCAAAGGACCCAGGTTCGATTCTCCAGGTCCCACAGAAGCCAGATGCACATGGTGGCGCATGCGTCTGGAATTCGTTTGTAGTGGCTAGAAGCCCTAGTGTGTCCATATTCTCTCTCTCACTCACTTGCTCTCTCTTGTCTCTAATAAATGAATAAAAAAATATTTTTAAAATTATATTATATTATATTTATTTATTGGAGGGGGGGAGAGAGAGAGAGGCAGATAGAATGGGTGCGCCAGGGCCTCCAGTCACTGCAAGCAAAGTCCAGATGCATGTGTGCACCACCTTGTGCCTCTGATTTAAGTGGGTCCTGGGGACTTGAACCTGGGTCCTTAGGCTTCCCAGGCAAACGCCTTAACCGCTAAGCCATCTCTCCAGCACAGGGAACTGGTTTTTTTTGTTTGTTTGTTTGCTTTTTGGTTTTTCAAGGTAGGGTCTCACTCTAGCTCATGCTGACCTGGAATTCACTGTGTAGTCTCAGGGTGGCCTCGAACTCACAGCGATCCTCCTACCCCTGCCTCCCGAGTGCTGGGATGAAAGGCGTGCGCCACCACGCCTGGCTGGAACTGGGTTTTTTTTTTTTTTCCCTTTCGTTTTTTCGAGGTAGGGTCTCACTCTGGCTCAGGCTGACCTGGAAGTCACTATGTCTTCTCAGGGTGGCCTTGAGCTCTCGGCGATCCTCCTACCTCTGCCTCCCGAGTGCTGGGATGAAAGGCGTGCGCCACCACGCCCGGCTGGAACTGGGTTTTTATAAGCAGTTGAAAGAGAGAGTGGGAAGAGGGTCCTAAGGGGATTGGTGGGTTCAAAGGTTGTTTTCCGAAGCCTGGTTGGCATATAGAGATTTTCATTGCAGCGCGTAGGGAGAGGTCAGGTGATCTACGTAGTGACGGGAAGAGGCAAAGGGTATGAGTCATAGGAGGAAGGGGCTGTATAAAGGTTGTTGGCTGATGCTATATAAGGAGTTTCCTAGGCCACTGGCCAAACGTTACAGGGCTATGCATGAAGCCTGCATCTTATCAGGATGTCCAGTCTCCCTGGGATGGGGGGGAGGGAGGGTCCCTCCTCCCTGCCCATCTTGGGGTCCCGAGATTTGTCTGGGGGTGCAGGCTCATTGTGACCCCTGGGAAGGGGGAGGTGCCTTACTTCTGCTGAGGTCCAGGCTGCTGTGACTCTCTGTAGCCTGGTGCCCAGGTCAAATCTGATAGCTTAGACCTGCTTAACCCGGGGCCCTGCCTGTGTCCGACAGCCCCTGCTTAATAGATGGAGCTAAACAGTATCTCCCCCGCCCCCTGCCCGATGCACATTATTATGCCATTGACAGGAACTCAGAATGCGACCTTGTATGCAAATAGCATTTAAAAAAATATTTTATTATTTATTTATTTATTTGAGAGAGAGAGATACAGAAATAGGCAGGTAGAGAGAGAGAGAGAGAATGGGTGTGCCAGGGCCTCCAGCCACTGCAAACGAACTCCAGATGCATGCACCCTCCTTGTGCATCTGGCTTACGTGGGTCCTGGAGAATCGAGCCTTGAACTGGGGTCCTTAGGTTTCATAGGCAAGCGTTTAACCGCTAAGCCATCTCTCCAGTCCCGCAAATAGCATTTTTTCATCTGGAGTTAGCAATGCTAAAATGAAGCCCCCTGCTTCAGCCAGGAAAGACCCCAGCTTATTCCATTTCTGTTACCATCCCCATTGGCTGGGCAGATGCAGAAGAATAACGTTTGCTTCGGCTCAGGATTCTGCAGGTCTCCTTCTGGGGATGATGATTGTTATCTGTGGTAGTTTAAATATATGGCCCCCAATATATTCAATGTTTTATTAGTTTATAGTTTGCATCTGCAATCACCTTGCTAGAGGCAATGTCACTGGGGGCCGATCCTAAGGTGTTAATGGTGGGTTTGAGATTCCATTGTAAAGATATGCAAAGTGTGCCTAGCAGGAGTTCCTGAAGTGTGCTGTGTGACCTTTTGGCTGTAGTTTTGCTCTGTATGCTTTGTGGCTGGGGGCTTTGCTCTCTCTGCTTGGCCCTATGAGAGCAGGCCCTTCTTCTGCCATTATGGAACTTCCCCTGGATCTGTAAGCTTCAATAAATAGTATCCCTTCCTCCATAACTGTGCCTGGTCTGGAAGTTCCTCTCAGCGAGCCTGAAGCTGTCTGCTACATTACCCAAGCAGGACAGCACGTGGCAAGAGGCAGGGAGGGAGGGTGTCACAGATCTAGCTGAACTGGCTTTCATGGCACCGCCTCGCTGGAGATAACCAGTGTGTGGTAGTTTGAAGAGATGACCCCCAATCGATTCAGTGTTTTATTAATTTATAGTTTGCATCTGCAGCCACCTGGCTGGAGGCAGTGTCACTGGGCAGATGTTAAGGTGTGGTGGTGGGTTTGAAATTTCAATCTAAAGATATGCAAAGTGTGCCTAGCTGGAGTTCCTGAGGTGTGCTGTGCTGTGTGGATTTTGGGCTTATTCTCTCTGTGTTTGGTCCTGTGAAGGCAGGCCAGCTTCTTCTGCCATGATGGAACTTCCCCTGGATCTGTAAGCTTCAATAAATAATATCCCTTGCTCCATCACTGTGCCTGGTCTGGAAGTTCATCTCAGCCAACCTGAAGCTGTCTGCTACAACCAGTTAACTCATTCGTTCATTAATCCATTAATTAGAGGCATCGATTAATCTTTGAGAAGGGCACAACCCCCTAATAGCTCCTCAAGGTCTCACCTGGTCCCATCTGTTAATCTCTAATAATGGCAATTTTGTTTCAACACACGCTTTGGAGGGAGCATCCTATATCCAAGTGATAGCAGTCGTAGTGGGTTAGGTCAAGGTGAGGCAGGATACAGAGATATTACTGGCATCCTTATAAGAAGGTAATGAGGCTTTCACCAGAAGTGATGAGAAAACATACACACACAGGCTGGAGAGATGGCTTAGCGGTTAAGGCGTTTGCCTGCGAAGCCTAAGGACCCAGGTTCAGTTCCCCAGCTCCCATGTAAGCCAGATGCACAAGGGGGCACATGCATCTGGCGTTCGTTTGCAGTGGCCTGGCGTGCCCATTCTCTCCCTCTCCCTTTAATAAATAAATAAGTAATGATACGACTGGAGAGATGGCTTAGCAGTTAACCACTTGCCTGTGAAGCCTAAGGACCCTGGTTCGAGGCTCAATTCCCCAGGACCCACATAAGCCAGATGCACAAGGTGGTGCATGCGTCTGGAGTTCGTTTGCAGTGCCCATTCTCTTTCTCTCTCTCTCTCCCTCTCTCTCTGTTGCTCTCAGAAAAGTAAATAAAAAATAAACAAAATTTAAAAATAAGTAATAATAAATAAATAATAAAGGCACACACACACCATATTTCTTTTTTTTAAAGTTTTATTTTTATTTATTTATTTGAGAGAAAGAGGCAGAGAGAGAGAGAGAAATGGGCATACCAGGGCCTCCAGCCACTGCAAAATAACTCCAGATGCATGCACCCCCTTGTGCATTTGGCTTTACGTGGGTGGTGGAGAATTGAACGGGGATCCTTTGGCTTTACAGGGAAGTACCTTAACTGCTAAACCAACTCTCCAGCCCCCACACACCATATTTCCACAGAGACATGGCTTACAGTAATACATCTGTGAACTTTGGCCATTTCTCTATGGAAAAGTTGAGGCATGTGTGTGTGTGTGTGTGTGTGTGTGTGTGTGTGTGTGTGTCTTACCAAACTTTAGGGCTTGTCTGCTCTTGATCCTATAAATATGACTTTTTTTTTGGAGAGACACAGAGATAGACAGAGACAGATAGAGAATGGGCGCGCCAGCAGTGTCTCAGCTGCTGTGAACAAAATCCAGATGCGTGTGCCCCTTGTGGTCAAGTGCGGCTTTGCGCCCTTGTGTCACTTTGCATCTGGCTAAACGTGGGACCTGGAGATTGGAACCAGTGTTCTTAGGCTTAGCAGGCAGGCGCCTTAACCGCTAAGCCATCTCTCCAGCCCTAAATATGTCTTTCTGTGTGTGTGTAACTTATGGATATTGTGGTAGACTACAGATTACTTTATGAATCCGAGGTTAGACACCAGTCAGGGGCTGGGAAGATGGCTCAGTGATTAAAGGCACTTGTTTGCAAATTCTGCAGGTCCAGGTTTGATTCCCTGGCACCCACGTAAAGCCAGATGCACAAAGTGGCGCATGCATCTGAGTTCATTCACAGTGGCTGGAGGCCCTGCAGTGCCCATATTCACTCTGTTTCTCTCACTCACTCTCGCTGTTTGCAAATAATTTTTATTTTAAATGTAAAAAAAAGAAAAAACATAGTTTATCCCAAACATTGAAAGAGAAGAAGAGCTTTAGAAATACACTAATGGGGCCAGAGGGATGGCTTAGTGGTTAAGCTGTGTGGTAGTTTGAAGAGATGGCCCCCAATATCTTCAGTGTTTTATTAGTTTGTAGTTTGCATCTGCAGCCACTTGGCTGGAGGCCGTGTCACTGGGCGGATTTTAAGATGTGGTGGTGGGTTTGAGATTTTAATCTAAAGATATGCAGAGTGTGCCTAGCTGGAGTTCCTGAGGTGTGCTGTGCTGTGTGGCTTTGCTCTCTATGTTTGGTCCTGTGAAGGCAGGCCATCTTCTTCTGCCATGATGGAACATCCCCTGGATCTGTAAGCTTCAATAAGTATCCCTTCGTCCATAACTGTGCCTGGTCTGGAAGTTCATCTCAGCCAACCTGAAGCTGTCTCCTTCAAGGCGTTTGCCTGAAAAGCCAAAGGACCCAGGTTCAAACCCCAATGACCCACCTAAGCCAGATGCACAAAGTGACGCATGCATCTGGAGTCGTTTTGCAGCAGCTGGAGGCCCTGGTATGCCCATTCTCTCTCACACACACTCTCTCTCTTTGCCTCTCTCTCTCTCAAATAAAGAAAAAAAAACTTTTTTAAGTTAAAAAAAAAGTAAAGAAATTCACAAAGGAGCCGGGCATGGTGGTGCATACTTTAATCCCAGCACTCGGGAGGCAGAGGTAAGAGGATTGCTGTGAGTCGAGGCCAGCTCAAGACTACTTAGTAAATTCCAAGTCATTCTGGGCTAGAGTGAGAGTCTCCTCCACCAAAAGAAAGAAAGAAAGAAAGAAAGGAAGGAAGGAAGGAAGGAAGGAAGGAAGGAAGGAAGGAAGGAAGGAAGGAAGGAAGGAGAGAAAGAAAGAAATCAAGAAAGAAAGAAATCAAGAAAGAAAGAAAGAACTCCACAAAGGAAATAAAAATATACCTAAAGCCAGGTGTGGTGACACATGCCTTTAATCCCAACACTCAGGAGGCAGAGGTAGGAGGATCGCCGTGAGTTCAAGACCAACCTGAGACTACAGAGTGAATTCCAGGTCAGACTGGACCAGAGTGAGACCCTACCTCAAAAAAAAAAAAATTAAAAATAAAAACATACCTAAAACATACCTGTAGAAAAGAGAAAAAGTGACAGGCAATTCAGATCACATGGCCTTAGCTGTATAATTCCCTGGTTGGGGAAGACGCACAGACGTGCTTCCAAAAGCAGTTTATTTTCTCCTGAGTGAGTGGTCCTGGGCATCGAGCTTTCAAAAGTAGGTTACTCCAGGATGGGAGAATGGCTGAACGGTCAAAGTGCTTGATGCCCAGTCATGAGGACCTGAGTTTGAGTCCCACAGCCTACACAAAGGCGCTGGGGCATGGTGCCAAGGTGCTTACAATCCTGGCACTGGGGAGGTGAGAATTAACATGTCCCTAGAGCCTGCTTGCTAGGCAGTCTGCTTGCTAGCCAGTGGCACACCTTGTATCAAAAAGGTAGATGGGAGGGATAGAGAGACGGCTCACTGGTGAAGGCGCTTGCCTGCGAAGCCTAAGGACCCATGTTCAAATCCCCAGATGCCACGTAAGCCAGATGCACAGAGGCGAGGCAAGCACAAGGTCACACACACCCACTAGTTAGCACACGCATCGGGATTTCGACTGCAGCCGTGGCCGGAGGCCCTGGCGCGCCAATTCTCGCTCTCCGAAATAAAAAATAAAAATGAAAAAAAAAAAGAAAAGGTAGATCGAGCTTCTTAGTATGACACCTTAATTTGTCTTCTGGCTATCACACACGCACACCACACACAGACACACACACACCCCACTCCACACACACACACAGAGTCCCATATGCTCCAATGCACTTCAAAGATATCTGCAGACTCTTCCATCCAGCCAATATAAGGTTCATGTTCTTCTCAGCAGCCCATGGAATCTTCTCTGACACAGACTACGTGGTAGACCCCCTAATCACAATGGGAATATAATAGAGTCAAAATAATCTGTTGATTATTATCAAGTGAGAGTGTCAGAGAACAAAATCGTACACACTAAAGATTAAACTCTGTTTTTTAAAATTTATTTTTGGAGAGAGAGAGACAGAGAGAGAGGGAGAGGGAGACAGATAGAGATGGGTGCGCCAGCAGCCTCTCAGCTGCTGTGAACGAAATCCAGATGTGTGCGCCCCCCTTGTGGGCAAGTGCGGCATTGCGCCCTTGTGTCACTTTGCATCTGGCTAAACGTGGGACCTGGAGATTGGAACCGCTGGAGATTGGAACCAGTGTTCTTAGGCTTAGCAGGCAGGCGCCTTAGCTGCTAAGCCATCTCTCCAGCCCTAAACTCTTTTTTAAATTTGTTTTTTGTTTTGTTTTGTTTGGTTTGGTTTGGTTTTTTCGAGGTGGGGTCTCACTGTAGCCCAGGCTGACCTGGAATTCACTATGTCGTCTCAGGGTGGCCTTGAACTCACGGCGATCCTCCTACCTCTGCCTCCCGAGTGCTGGGATTAAAGGCGTGCGCCACCACGCCCAGCTCAACTCTTTTTATAAAAAATTTTTATTTATTTATTTATTTTTTAATATTTAATTTATTTATTTATTTGAGAGAGAGAGAGAGAGGAAGAGGCAGAAGAGGCAGATAGAGGAGAGAGAGAATGGGCGCGCCAGAGCCTCCAACCACTGCAAACGAACTCCAGATGCGTGTGCTCCCCCACCCCCCTTGTGCATCTGGCTTATGTGGGCCCTGGAGAATCAAACTGGGGTCCTTTGGCTTTGCAGGCAAATGCCTTAACCGCTAAGCCATCTCTCCAGTCCCTAAACACTTTTTTTTTTAACTTTTATTTTTACTTATTTATTTGAGAGAGAGAGAGAGAGAGAGAGAGAGAGAAAGAGGCAGATAGGGAGAGACAGAGAGAATGGGCGCCAGGGCCTCCAGCTGCTGCAAACGAACTCCAGACGTGTGCACCACCTTGTGCATCTGCCTTACATGGGTCCTGGGGAATCGAACCTGGGGCCTAAGGCTTTGCAGGTAAGCGCCTTAACCTCTAAGCCATCTCCGCAGCCCAAGATTAAATTCTTAAAAGACCAGTGGGTCCTTAAAGAAATCAGAGAAAAAAGTTTAAAAGTATTTTTATTTATTTCAGAGAGAGGGAATGTGTATTGGTGCACCACGGTTTCTCGTCTCTACAAACAAGCTCCAGACACATGTGCCACTTTGTGCATCTCGCTTGACGTGGGTACTGTGTATTGGAGATTTGAATCTGGGTCATTGGGTTTTGTGGGTAAGCGCCTTAACTGCTGAACCCCCTCAGTAGCTTTTAATAAACATATTTGTAAGCTGAGTGTGGTGGCGCACGCCTTTAATCCCAGCACTCAGGAGTCAGAGGTAGGAGGATCGCCATGAGTCCGAGGCCACCCTGAGATGACATAGTGAATTCCAGGTCAGCCTGGGCTAGAGTGAGACCCTACCTTGAAAAACAAAACCAAAAAAAAGAAGCTTCCTTTCAACTTCTGCTACAATTTTAGGAATCAAAAAACCTTTCTATGTGCTGGAGAGATGTCTTAGCAGTTAAGGCACTTGCCTGCAAAGCCCAAGGACTCACGTTCGACTCTCCAGGTCTCACGTAAGGCAGATGTGGTGATGCGAGCATGCAATGTCACTCATGCACACAAGGGGATGCATATGTCTGGAGTTGACAGTGGCTGGATGTCCTGGCATGCCAATTTGTTCTCCCCCACAACGTTAAAAAAAAAGACAATTTGTTGGGCTTGCCCCAAAAAGAAGAACTTTCAGCCGGGCGTGGTGGTGCACACCTTTAATCCCAGCACTCGGGAGGCAGGCAGAGGTAGGAGGATTGCCTTGAGTTTGAGGCCACCCTGAGACTACATAGTGAATTCCAGGTCAGCCTGAGCTAAGGGAAGCCCTACCTCAAAACACCAAAGGGAAGCCGGGCGTGGTGGCACACGCCTTTAATCCCAGCACTCGGGAGGCAGAGGTAGGAGGATCACCGTGAGTTCGAGGCCACCCTGAGAATACAGAGTGAATTCCAGGTCAGCCTGGGCCAGAGTGAGACCCTACCTTGAAAAACAAAAAAAAAAAAAAAAAAAAAAAAAAAAAAAAAAAAAAAACCAAAGGGAAATCCCCAAATATATATATAATTATATAATATATAAAAATATAATAATGATTATCACATTATATATTAATATCATATATTATATTATTATATAATATATACATTAATATTATATATGTATGTATGTGTGTGTATATATATATATATATATTTGTTGTAATAAATTTTCCAAGGAAGAAGTCAGGGGAAAACTCTAATTACTAACGGGTTCAAAACTACCTGGAAATGAACTTCACTAAGGAAGGCAATAGCTGAATTATGTAAATGTACAGATATCACAAACCGACCGCAAAGAATTCATAAGACAATGAAAAGTCCTCCCAGGCTCATGGATTGCCAGAATTAATATTGTGAAAATGTCTGTCTCCCCGAGAACAGTCTCCAGATTCACTGTAATCCCCATGAAAATTCCCCGAGATATTCTTCACTGAACTCGGAAGCAAAAAAAAAAAAAAAAATCATAAAATTCATACAGACGCAGAAAAAGAACCCCAAATAGCCAAGGAAATCCTTACTCGCAAGAGTAATGCTGGTGGCATCACGGTTCTGATCTCACGTTATATTACAAACTCGTGGGGACAAAGACGGCTGGAACTGGCACAAAAATAGACTGGTGAGAGAGATAGCTAGGGGGTAAAAGGAACTTGCTTGTAAAACCTGCTGAGCTGGGCCCATGCATCTGGAGTTTGTTTGTAATGGCCTATTGTCTCTTTCTCTCTCTGCAAATACACACTCAAATATTTATATATATATATATATATATATATATATATATATATATATATATTTTTTTTTTTTTTTTTTTTTTTTTTAATTTCCGTTTTTCAAGATAGGGTCTCACTTTAGCCCAGGCTGACCTGGAATTCACTATGTAGTCTCAGGGTGGCCTCGAACTCACGGTGATCCTCCTACCTCTGCCTCCCGAGTGCTGGGATTAAAGGCGTGCGCCACCATGCCCGGCTCAAAAACTATTTTTTTTTTTTTTTAAATACAAACGTTATGGGCTGTGAGAGATGGCTCAGCAGTTTAAGGGGGTTGCTTGCCAAGCCTGATGGCCTGGGTGTGATTCCCCAGTACGCAGGTAAATCCAGATGCATAAAGTGAGTGATACATGCGTCTGGAGTTCATTTGCAGTGGCTGGAGGCCCTGGTATGCCCATTCTCTATATATAATAAATAATAAACAAACAAACAAACATATATTTTAATTTAGAAAACGTGAAAGGAAGCCGGGAGTGGTGGCGCACGCCTTTCATCCCAGCACTCGGGAGGCAGAGGTAGGAGGATCGTGGCCGTGAGTTCGAGGCCAGCCTGAGATGACATAGTGAATTCCAGATCAGCCTGGGCTAGAGCAAGACCCTACCTTGAAAAACCACAAAAAGCTAGAGACCCTGATGCAACCATTCTCTCTCTCTCTCTCTCTCTTCCTGTTAGTCTCTCTCTCTCTGCTTGAAAATAAAATAAATTTTAAAAATTACAAGCAAAAAAAAACAAAACAAAAATCTCATGAAAGCAAGTTCACTGCCCTACCCTGAGCAAGGCAGAAATGGTAATTAAAGCCGACCCAATGCCTATGGCAACAGAGGAAGACAGAACAATTTTCTGGTGGAATCCTTTCCCTTCATTGCATCAACGTCATCCCATTTAGCCACTTTAAGGTCATACTTTTGGATTGGCAAACTATAGGCACCAATTTTTTTTAAAAATTATTTATTTACAAGCAGAGAGAGAGAGAGAGAGAGAATGGGCATGCCAGGGCCTCTAGCCCCCGCAAACAAACTCCAGATGCATGTGCCCCTTGTGCATCTGGCTAACGTGGGTCCTGGGGAATCGAACCTGGGTCCTTTGGCTTTGTAGGCAAACGCCTTAACCGCTCAGCCATTCCTTCAGCTCCTGCATGTTTATTTCAATAGGATGCGTGAGGCAAGTGGTTTAATAATTAAAGTGTACTTATGCACAGGAAGCAGACCGATCACAAGTCTGAAGGCAGCCTGAGCTAAATAGTGAGTTCAAATCCAGCTTGAGCTACATAGCAAGATCCTTACCTGAAAGAAACAGAAAGCAAACCAATGAAAGAGAAGAAAATGCATTTATTTTGCAGCAGACTGGTAAATAAAACTGCAATGACAGACCATATAATAAACCTTGCCTATTTTTCATTCGTAAGTAAAACATCACATATATATTCAACTTAAAACTCATTAAATACCTGTACATCTATGTATGATACATGGTATCCCTATAGCTTCTGGTCAAGGGGCAGAATTTTCATGACAAAGTGGTAATATGAAAAATTGTACTTTTAAAAAAATTTTTATTTTTTATTTATTTATTAGCAACAGACAGAGAAAGAGGGGGGAGAGAGAGAGAGAGAGAGAGAGAGAGAGAATGGGCACACCAAGGCCTCCAGCCACTGCAAACGAATTCCAGATGCATGTGCCTCCTTGTGCATCTGGCTTATGTGGGTCCTGGGGAATTGAGCCTCGAACCGGGGTCCATCTCTCCAGCCCGAAAAATTGTACTTTTAAAACACTTTCTCTAGTCACACAAGAGCAAGAGGTTATAGCAATTAAGTGATCTTTTAAAAAATTTATTTTATTATTTATTTTGGTTTTTCGAGGTGGGGTGTCAGTTTATCCCATGCTGACCTGGAATTCACTCTGGATCCTCAGGGTCTCACTCTGGTCCAGGCTGACCTGGAATTCACTCTGTAGTCTCAGGGTGGCGTCGAACTCTCAGTGATCCTCCTACCTCTACCTCCCAAGTGCTGGGATTAAAGGCGTGCACCACCACACCCGGCCTCTATTACTATTATTCTTATCAGGACATAGGAAACACAGAATTCTAGTCCCATCACCAGTGTCATCACTCTTATCCTCAGAGTTCAAAAGGTGTGTGTATCTGATCAATATCTGGTGCCACATGGCCCTCATCCCAACACTCAAGAGACAGAGACGAGAGGAGTGGCACTTGCAGGACGTAGAGTGAGTTTAAGGCCACACTGAACTACGTAGCAAAACCCTACCTCAAAAAAAAATAAATAAATAGCCGGGCGTAGTGGCGCACGCCTTTAATCCCAGCTCTCGGGAGGCAGAGGTAGCAGGATCGCTGTGAGTTCAAGGCCACCCTGAGACGACAGAGTGAATTCCAGGTCAACCTGGACCAGAGTGAAACCCTACCTCGAAAAACCAAAAAAAAAAGAAAATAATAATAATAATCCAGGCATGGTGGTGCACGCCTTTAATCCCAGCACTCAGGAGGCAGAAGTTAGGAGACTCACCGTGAGTTCAAGGCCACCCTGAGCCTACAGAGTGAATTCCAGGTCAGTCTTACCTACCTCGAAAAACCAACAAAAAAAGGGGGGGAAATCAAGAATTGGTAGAACCCTTCTATAGACATTCTGGACTTCCATCCTTAGCGCTACAAAGACTAAAAATAAAATAAAGATGTTGGATCAGCCCTTCGTGGAATACGAAATGCCTTCTTCCAAAGGTCAGGTTATGGATTTCATATTGAGACACGAATCGATAAGCGTTTTGTCTCAACGAAGTCTATGAGAGGAGAGCCGGCCAGACATGGTATTATTTAATGGTCTTTTCTTTCAGTCCCCATTGCCTACTATTGATACGCCTGTTACTGTACTGTTCAGAGGACGCTTCTCGGGGAAAACCGAATTTGCGAGGAGATGAACAAGCTAGCTTTTCTTGACTTGGTCTTTTCATTCTTTGACAGAGCCGGCTAGGACCCTGCTAGGTTTCTTTGTTTTTTGTGTTTTTTTTCGAGGCACGCCCTGCAAATCTTGATTTTTTTAGGTCTTGAGTGCTGGGATTACAAACGTGTCCATTTGACATTTCTCCAGGATCAGAATTGTCGTGACAAGAGGGCTATGTTGAATCAGCACAGCATATATTCTCTGGACTAATTTCTTTCTTTCTTTCTTTTTTTCTTTCTTCTTTCTTTCTTTCTTTCTTTCTTTCTTTCTTCCTTCCTTCCTTCCTTCCTTCCTTTCTTTCTTTCTCCTTCCTTCCCCCCTTCCTTCCTTCCCTTTCTTTTTTTTTAAGATTTTGTTTTTATTTATTTATTGGAGAGAGAGAAAGAGAGAGAATGGGCACGCCAGGGCTTCCAGCCACTGCAAACAAACTCCAGACACATGTGCCACCATGTGCATCTGGCCTACTTGGGACCTGGAGAATCAAACCTGGGTCCTTAGGCTTCGCAGGCAAGCGCCTTAACTGCTAAGCCATCTCTCCAGCCTTCTTTCTTTTTTTCTTTCTTCCTTTCAAAGATTTTTTAAATTATTTATTTATTAGAGACAGGTGAAGAGTGAGAATGGGCACATCAGGGTCTCTAGCCACTGCAAACAAACTCCAGACACATGAGCCACCATGTGCATCTGGCTTACTTGGGACCTGGAGAATTGAACCTGGGTCCTTAGGCTTCGCAGGCAAGCGCCTTAACTGCTAAGCCATCTCTCCAGCCTTCTTTCTTTTCTTTTCTTTATTTCTTTGAAAGATTTTTTAATTTATTAGAGACAGGTGAAGAGTGAGAATGGGCACGCCAGGGCTTCCAGCCACTGCAAACAAACTCCAGACACATGTGCCACCATGTGCATCTGGCCTACTTGGGACCTGGAGAATCAAACCTGGGTCCTTAGGCTTCGCAGGCAAGCGCCTTAACTGCTAAGCCATCTCTCCAGCCTTCTTTCTTTTCTTTTCTTTATTTCTTTGAAAGATTTTTTAATTTATTAGAGACAGAGGAAGAGTGAGAATGGGCACATCAGGGTCTCTAGCCACTGGAAACAAACTCCAGACACATGTGCCACCATGTGCATCTGGCTTACTTGGGACCTGGAGAATCGAACCTGGGTCCTTAGGCTTCGCAGGCAAGCGCCTTAACTGCTAAGCCATCTCTCCAGCCTTCTTTCTTTTTTTCTTTCTTCCTTTCAAAGATTTTTTAAATTATTTATTTATTAGAGACAGAGGAAGAGTGAGAATGGGCACACCAGGGTCTTTAGCCACTGCAAACAAACTCCAGACACATGTGCCACCATGTGCATCTGGCCTACTTGGGACCTGGAGAATCAAACCTGGGTCCTTAGAGACAGGTGAAGAGCAAGCGCCTTAACTCCAGACACAAGCCATCTCTCCAGCCTTCTTTTTTTTTTTCTTTCTTCCTTTCAAAGATTTTTTAAATTATTTATTTATTAGAGACAGGTGAAGAGTGAGAATGGGCACATCAGGGTCTCTAGCCACTGCAAACAAACTCCAGACACATGAGCCACCATGTGCATCTGGCTTACTTGGGACCTGGAGAATCGAACCTGGGTCCTTAGGCTTCGCAGGCAAGCGCCTTAACTGCTAAGCCATCTCTCCAGCCTTCTTTCTTTTCTTTTCTTTATTTCTTTGAAAGATTTTTTAATTTATTAGAGACAGGTGAAGTGTGAGAATGGGCACACCAGGGTCTCTAGCCACTGCAAACAAACTCCAGACACATGTGCCACCATGTGCATCTGGCCTACTTGGGACCTGGAGAATCAAACCTGGGTCCTTAGCAAGCTTCCTTAGATTTTAAACACATTTTATTAGGCTTCAGGGTCTCTAGAGGCAAGCGCCTTAACTGCTAAGCCATCTCTCCAGCCTTCTTTCTTTTTTCTTTTTCTTTAAAGATTTGAAAGATTTTTTATTTATTAGAGACAGAGGAAGAGTGAGAATGGGCACATCAGGGTCTCTAGCCACTGCAAACAAACTCCAGACACATGAGCCACCATGTGCATCTGGCTTACTTTCAAAGATTTTTAAATTATTTATTTATTGGGACCTGGAGAATCGAACCTGGGTCCTTAGGCTTCGCAGGCAAGCGCCTTAACTGCTAAGCCATCTCTCCAGCTCTCTTTCTTTTCTTTCTTGAGGCAGGGTCTCATGGTGACCCAGGCTGTCTAGGAACTATTAGCAACACACAGACAGAGAGAGAGAGAGAGAGAGAGAGAGAGAGAGATTGAAAATGGTGCACCAGGGCCTCCAGCCACTGCAAAGGAACTCCAGATGCATGCACTATCTTGTCCATCTGGCTTAAGTGGGTACCGGGGAATTGAGCCTTGAACTGGGGTCCTTAGGCTTCACAGGCAAGCACTTAACCACTAAAGCCATCTCTCCAGCCCCACTTGTGGTGTGTTTTGTTCTGTTTTCGAGGTAGGGTCTCACTCTAGCCCAGGCTGCCCTGCCATTCACTATGTAGCCTCAGAGATACCTCCTCCCTCTGCCTCCCAAGCGCTGGGATTAAAGGCGTGCGCCACCACAGCCTGCTATTTTAAACCCTTTTTGATACGTGCTGTAACCCTCAACTTCAGGAAAGCAATCGTGTCCTAATTTGAGTCTGAAATGAGTCATAAGGGTCATGTGTGGAAGGCTTGCCCCCATCTCTACCGTGTTCAATAGAGGGGCCTTTGTGAGCTGTGAGGTCATGCGTCTGTGCCCACAGTATGCATTCATCTATTGATGGATTCTCAGCCTACTAAGCTATTGAGCACTGCCAGACACCCTGCAAATACACCAGTGTCTTACATAATGAACTTGAATAAGTTTTGGGTTTTAGTATCGGCGCTTTTCGGTGATTTGGGGGAAATTTTGATTTGAGAGAGAAAATGCTTATCCCAGGTCCTCCATTCGGCTGCAAATGAACTTCGGGGATGCATGCACCACTTTATATGAATCTTGCTTTACGTGGGTACCAGGGAATCAAGCTTTGGTCAGCAGGCTTTGCAGGCAAGTGCCTTTAACCGCTGACTCTTGTCTCCCCGGCCCATTTTTCAAGTAGCATTTTTTTTGGCTTTTGTTTTTTGATTTTTTTTTGAGGTAGGGTCTCACTCTAGCTCAGGCTGACCTGGAATTCACTATGTAGTCTCAGGGTAGCCTTGAACTCATGGCGTTTGTCCTACCTCTGCCTCCCGAGTGCTGGGATTAAGGGTGTGCGCCACCACGCCCGGCTTCAAGTAGTACTTTTTAAAAATTATTTTATTTTTTTATTTTTGGAGAGAGACAGACAGAGAGGGAGACAGAGAATGGGTGCACCAGCAGCCTCTCAGCTGGTGTGAACAAACTCCAGATGTGTGCACCCCCTTGTGGTCAAGTGTGGCATTGCGCCCTTGCGTCACTTTGCATCTGGCTAAACGTGGGACCTGGAGATTGGAACCGGGTTCTTAGGCTTAGCAGGCAGGCGCCTTAACCGCTTAGCCATCTCTCCAGCCCTAAAAAATATATTTTATTCATTTGAGAGAAAGAGGGTGAGAGAGACAGAGAGAATGGGTATGCCAGGGCCTCCAGCCACTGCAAACAAACTCCAGATGCATGCGCCCTTTGTTCATCTGGCTTACGTGGGTCCTGGGGAATCAAACCGGGATCCTTTGGCTTTACAGGCAAATGTCTTAACCACTAGGCCATCTCTCCAGCCCCCATTTTTCAAGTAGTTTTGATGCACGGATAAGTACGCATGCATGTGGATGGCAGAGCATGCCAGGCAGCAGCAGGGGGCAAAACAGATGGCTGTGCCACTTCCTGTTGTGTTCTGCCACCAAACATACAAAAAGAAACTTGGAAAAGCCATTTATTGTCAGGGATCTTTGTGTCTCAGAATCATGGCCAGAAGATGGCATATTGGGAAACCAGTCTGTATGTCACTGTCACGTTTGTGCCATACAAGTGAAAACTGACAACACTCGGGGGGGGGGTGGCTGAGGCAGGAGGATCATGAATTTGAGGCCAGTTTGCGGTTCATACTGAGACCTGCTGTAAAAGAAAGATCAAACACGGGGTTGGAGAGATGGCTTAACAATTAAGGCACTTTGAAGCTTAAGGCCCCAGGTTTGATTCCCCGGGACCCACAAAAAGCCAAACTGTCAAGGTGGCGCGTGCGTCTGGAGTTTGTTTGCAGTGGCTAGAGGCCCTGGCACGCCCATTCTCTATCTGCATCTCCCTCCCTCTCTCTCTTTCTCTCTGTCCAATAAATAGATAAATAAAACATTCAAAAAATAAAAAGAAAGGAAAGGACAGGAAGAAGAGAGAGAAAGAAAAATGAAGAGAGGAAAGAAGAAAGGAAGGAAGGAGGGAAGGGAAAAAGGAAGGAGAAAAAGAAAAATACATCTCATTTGGATAAGAGAGGGGAAAAAAACCCTGTGAAATTGACAAAAAAAAAAAAAAAAACAAAAACAACAAACAAAAAAAAAATATGAATAAAAGCCAGAAGCTTTGGTGAGGTAGCTTTTTTATTTTTTCCTGAGCTTAAAAGTTAATCAAAGATAAGTTCTTTGTAATAAAGCTGATTTCAGTTATTGCTATCTGTCTGTCTTCTGACTCGGGATGACAGATATGAGATTATGGGAAATACACCCAAGAGGAGTAGTGAAGCACACCTACTATTTTTTTGAGTTTACAAATTAATCAAAATTAAGTTTCAGCCAGGCGTGGTGGTGCACGCCTTTAACCCCAACACTCGGGAGGCAGAGGTAGGAGGATCGCCATGAGTTCGAGGCCACCCTGAGAATACATAGTGAATTCCAGGTCAGCCTGAGTTAGAGTGAGACCTTACCTTGAAAACACACACACACACACACACACACACACACAAAACACATAGGTTTCACTCAGGCATGGTGGCACATGCCTTTAATCTCCACACTTGGGAGGCAGAAGTAAGAGGATTGCTGTGAGTTCAGGGTCAGCTTGAGACTACATAGTGAGTTCCAGGTCAGCCTGGGCTAGAGCGAGACCCCACCTCAAAAAACAAAAGACAGGGCTGGAGCATTGGCTTGGTGGTTAAGGCACTTGCCTGCAAAGCCAAAGGACCTCGGTTCGATTCCCCACAATCCACATAAGCCAGATGCACAAAGAGCCGCATGCATATGGAGTTTGTTTGCAGTGGCTGGAGGCCCTGGTGCACCCATTCTCTCTGTCTATCTCTCTGCCTCTTCCTCTCAAATAAATAAATAAAAATTAAAAACAAACAACAAAACAACCCCCAAAACCAACAAAACCAATCTGAACATAAAACGTAACTTTCATCGTCTGAAACCATAGCGTGCATTGTAAATTTGATGTAAGCAATATCACTTTCAAAAATAAGCCAGGCGGGCGCACATGCCTTTAATCCCAGCATTCAGGAGGCAGAGGTAGGAGGATCGCCGTGAGTTCGAGGCCACCCTGAGACTCAATAGCGAATTCCAGGTCAGCCTGAGCTAGAGGGAGACCCTACTTCAAAAAAAAAACAAAAACAAAAAGAAATTTAGTATCTGAAAAAGACAGAGAGCGAGCAAGCAAGAGAGAGAGAGAGAGAGAGAATATACTGCAAATCAACTTCTGACACATGCACCACTTTGTGCGTCTGGCTTTTCATGGGTGCTGGCGCATCGAACCCAGGTCATCAGGCTTTGCAAGCAAGCGCCTTTACCTGCTGAGCCATCCCCTGAGCTCAGGTATCCCGTTTCTCTAACCTTTTGCAATAGCAGCGGTGTCCCTACGAACCGTTACTCTGGCTAGCCGCTCCAGTGAACCAGATGCAGACGCCCTGCACACACTCCCAGTTTGTCTGTGCATGCTTGCAGTCATGCCAGCTTGACACAAGTACAGCGCAGTCCCCAGACCTGTTTGTATTCGAGGCCACGTCACGCAGAGCTGGCGTTGGAGGTGGGCTGGCTGTGGTCTGTCCTTGGGCCTCCTGGGCCTCGTAGCTCACTCTGTCGTGGCCCTGGTCTCTGTCTGTCGCACATTCCTGGGACTCACGCGGTGGTGAGACCTCCGAATGTTTACCCATGTCCCCGGTGGCGTAAAATTGCTTGCAAGTGAGAGCCTGCCTTGTATGGCTTTGAGTGTGGAACTTTGCAGATTTTTTTCCTCCATCAACGCGGCCATCCCACTGCGATGGGAATTGTGAGTTAAATCCTTTTAGCCGTGTGCTTTTATTCCGTGCTGCAGGTAGTGGGCACAAAGTGCCCAGCACGGGTTCGCGATGCCATCATACAGTGCTACTTTCTGTAAGTGCAAAGGTGTGGGCAAGAGAAAGGAAATTGATGCTCTGCAGTCGCCTTGAGTCTCGCTCGCCCTGTTCTTGGATGCACGTGCACACGGTTGTACTCCTGCCAAGTGGCTTTGTTGTAGCCTCCACAAGAGGCTCGGGGTCAAGGCTGACAGCACAGCAGGGCATTTGTACAAGAACCTAACACGAAAAGCTGCGCAGGAAGATGGATTATAGCTTCAAAGCCCTCTCCAGGCCAGGACATGGCATACACTTCACAAATGGCCGCTGGAAACTTGCCTTGCAAAAGTGTTCACCCATATTCCTTTTCTTCTATTTGTTTATTTAAGGGAGAGAAAGAGGTAGACCTTTTGTTTATTTTTATTTATTTATTTGAGAGTGACAGGCACAGAGAGAAAGAGGTAGACCTTTTGTTTATTTTTATTTATTTATTTGAGAGTGACAGGCACAGAGAGAAAGAGGTAGACCTTTTGTTTATTTTTATTTATTTATTTGAGAGTGACAGGCACAGAGAGAAAGAGGTAGACCTTTTGTTTATTTTTATTTATTTATTTGAGAGTGACAAGCACAGAGAGAAAGAGGTAGACCTTTTGTTTATTTTTATTTATTTATTTGAGAGTGACAGGCACAGAGAGAAAGAGGTAGACCTTTCGTTTATTTTTATTTATTTATTTGAGAGTGACAGGCACAGAGAGAAAGAGACCTTTTGTTTATTTTTATTTATTTTTGTTTATTTTTATTTTTATTTATTTATTTGAGAGGGACAGGCACAGAGAGAAAGAGGTAGACCTTTTGTTTATTTTTATTTATTTATTTGAGAGTGACAGGCACAGAGAGAAAGAGGCAGAGACAGACAGAGAGAGAGAATGGGCGCACCAGGGCCTCCAGACACTGCAAACGAACTCCAGATGCATGTGCCACCTTGTGCATCTGGCTTACGTGGGTCCTGGGGGCGGGGGAGAGAGAGAATTGGCACGCCAGAGTCTCTAGCCAGTGAGAACTAACTCCAGACGCATGTGCCACCTTGTGCTTGTGGAGTTAGGTGGGTCCTGGGGAATCGAACCTGGGTCCTTAGGCTTCGCAGGCAGGCGCCTTAACGCTAAGCCATCTCTGTAGCCCATAAGTTTTTTTTTTTTTTTTTTTTTTTTTTTTTGGTTTTTCGCGGTAGGGTTTCGCTCTGGCTCAGGCTGACCTGGAATTCACTTTGTAGTCTCAGGGTGGCCTCGAACTCATGGTGATCCTCCTACCTCTGCCTCCCGAGTGCTGGGACTAAAGGCATGCACCACCACGCCCGGCTTCCATAAGTGTTTTTACGTAAAGGGTGGGGCAGCAGATGTTCTGGGCATTGGGGCCAAGCATTCTTCATTATAAGGACTCCACGTTGTGCACACTCCTACACAAGCAGCGTGACTAAGGTGTAGATGCATCCTGTGCTCCACCATAGTTTATATACACGGAAATTACAGTGCTACACACGTACGATATAACACTGTTCTTTCAACCACTGGAACGTTAAACATTGTCAGCTCACTGCAAAAAAAAAAAAAAAAGAGTTGACAGGGGCTGGAGAGATGGCTTAGCGGTTAAGGGACTTGTCTGCAAAGCCCAAGGACCCAGGTTTGATTCCCCAGGACCCACGTCAGCCAGGTGCACAAAGTGAACATGTGAGTCTGGATTCATTTGCAGAGACTGGAGGCCCTGGCGCAACCATTCTCTCTCTCTCTCAAATAAAATTATTTGTTTATTTATTTATTAGAGACAGAGAGAGGGAAAGAGAGACAGGGAGAGTGAGAATGGGCGCGCCAGGGCCTCCAGCCACTGCCAAGGAACTCAAGATGCATGCGCCACCTTGTGCAGATGGCTCACGTGGGACCTGGGGAATTGAACCGGGGTCCTTAGGCTTCGCAGGCAAACGTCTCACCACTAAGCCATCTCTCCAGCCCTCTCTCCAAGAATTCATAACATGCTTAAGTGTCGGCCGGGGGTGTGGCTCAGTAGCACAGCGTGTGTGTAGTGTGTTAGATTGTATTCTCAGCACCCTAGAAAAATATCTTTTTATTTATTTATTTATTTGCAAGCAGAGAGAGAGAGAGAGAGAAGAGAGGCAGACAGAGAGAGAATGGGCATGCCAGGGCCTCTAGCCACTGCAAACGAACTCCAGATGCATGTGCCCCTCACACATCTGGCTTATGTGGGTCCTGGAGAATCGAACCGGGATCCTTTGGATTTGCAGGCAAACGCCTTAACCACTCAGCCATTTCTCCAGCCCCCTAGAAAAATATCGATCGATCGAGAGAGAGCTTCAGCTTCATACGGCAGATAAATGGCCTATGTTCCCTGTATTTCTGTTTATTAAGATTGTAGAAAACAAGGTGGGTGGCAGCTGTGTGTTAGAACACTTGTCTAGAGTGGTGGTTTGATACAAGTGTTCCCCCGTGAACTGACGTGTTCTGATTGCTTGATCCCTTAGCTGGTGGCAATTCGGATACTGGAGCCTCCTGGAGGTGTGTTGTTGGGGGTGGGTGTTAAAGCCATAAGGCTGTTGTCCACCTGATATTGTCCAGGAGGTGATGTCCACCCTCTGCTCATGCCCCTGCCATCGTGGAGCTTCGCCTCGAGTCTGTAAGCCAAAGTAAACAGCTTCCCTCCCACCAGCTGCGTTTGGTCAGTTGCTATGTGCCATATATGCCATCACTGCCAAAGATGGTGGCAGGGGCTGGAGAGATGGCTCAGCGGTCAAGGCGCTTGCCTGCGAAGCCTAAGGACCCTTGTTTGACTCCCCAGATCCCACGTTAGCCAGACCCACAAAGGTGAGGCAAGCACAGGCGTATGGAGTTCGATTGCAGTGGCTGAGGTCCTGGCGTGCCAATTTTCTCTCTCTCTTGCTCTCTCTGTCTTCCTGAAATAAAAAAAAAACGTGGTGGCAGAATATATTGCATCCATTACTTTCTTGTTGCTGAGAAAAAAAAAACTGACTAAAAAATCATTTTGAGGGCTGCAGAAGATAGCTTGGCAGTGAAGGCACTTGCCTGCAAAGCCAAAGGACCCCAGTTCAATTCCTCAGGACCCACGTAAGCCAGATGCACAAGGTGGCGCATGCATCTGGAGTTTGTTTGCAGTGGTTGGAGGCCCTGGCACGCCCATTCTCTCTCTCTCTTTCTCTCAAATAAGTAACTTTAGAAAATCAGTTTGAGGGAGGGTTTTTCAGCTTCCAGTTCAACGTTCCAGTCTATCAGGGAGGGGAGCCTGTGGTGGCAGGCGTTTGTGTCAGCTGGTCATATGGCACAATGGGTGCCAGTGGTCAGCTGCCTTTGTTCTTCCTAGGCTGTCCAGGACCCTGGGGGACCGTGACATGGAGTCCATGGTTAATGTTGGCTCTTTCCACTTTAATTAAACTAATCAAAATATTCCGTCACATACATGCACAGAGGCAGCCCTCATCTATAGAATCCCTCATGGATTATTCTAGGTCCTGGCATGTAGACCATCAACATAACCTGCCACACACACACACACACACAAACACACACACACACAAAACACATACACACATGCACACTCTCTTCACATATTCAGGACATAGAAACATAAATTCAATCAAGCATGTCTTGGCTCTACCTGTTAATTCAAAAAAAAAAAAAAAGAGGGCTGGAGAGGTGGCTCAGCTGCTAAAGGCGCTTGTTTGCAAAGCCCTTATGCCTGAATTCCATTCCCGTGCACCCACGTAAAGCCAGATGCACAAAGTGGCACACGTGTCTGGAGTTCGCTTGCAAATGCCTGGAGGACCTGGGCAGATGGCATTTTTTTATTTTTTAAAAAATTTTTTAAAATTTATTTGAGAGCAGCAGATAGAGATAGAGAGAGAGACACAGAGAGAGAAATGGCACACCAGGGCCTCCAGCCACTGCAAATGAGCTCCAGATGCATGCACCACCTTGTGCATCTGGCTTACGTGGGTCCTGGGGAATCGAGCCTCGAACTGGGGTCCTGAGGCTTCACAGGCAAGCATTTAACCACTAAGCCATCTCTCCAGCCCCAATAATTTTTTTTAAATGAAGGTTCAGACTGGAGAGATGGCTTAGTGGTTAAGGCACTTGCCTGTGAAGCCTAAGGACCCAGGTTCAATTCCCTAGTACCCACGTAAGGCAGAAGCACAAGGTGGCGCATGCGTTCTGGAGTTTGTTTGCAGTGACTGGAGTCCTTGCCACACCCATTCCTTCTCTCTCTCTCTCTTTTTTTTTTAGCTTTGGGCTTTTTTTCTAATTTCTTTTATTCATTTATTTGTGAAAGAGATACAGAAACAGGCAGGGAAGGAGAGAGAGAGAGAGAATGGGCAGGCCAGGTCCTCCAGCCACTGCAAACAAACTCCAGATGCATGCACCACCTCGTGCATCTGGCTTATGTGGGTCCTGGGGAATCGAGCCTTGAACCGGGATCCTTAGGCTTCACAGGCAAGCACTTAACCGCTAAGCCATGGCATGCATGGCTTAGCGGTTAAGGCGCATGCCTGCTAAGCCTACGGTCCCAGGTTTGATTCTCCAGGTCCCACATAAGCCCAATGCACATGGTGGTGCATGCGTCTGGAGTTTGTTTGCAGCTGCTAGAGGTCCTGGTGTGCCCATTCTTTCTCTCTCTCTCTCTTCCCCCCTCTGGCTCTAATAAATAAATAAAAATAAATATTAAAATTTTTTTAAATGTAAAAAAGTGAAAGGTGAAAATGCGAATCTCTTGTGTGCAATCCTATGTGCATGCTGTCACGGGTAAGGTCATGCCGATGCTGCAGTCAACAGTGGGAGAGACAGTTTGGTATGGGTAACCCTGGCCGGGGGCGTCCGGGGACCGTGGCACTGAGCTGGTGTGCGAGGACCCTGGGCCGAGGGCAGAGAGATGTCAGGTTGGGGATGAGGGCGCCTCAACCACAAAGGGGTCACTTCTTCTGACGTGAGCTCACGTGTATCTCCCGTCCACCCACAGGGGCAGCGCCGTGAGTGTCCTGGACCAGAGCTTCATACCTTCCCAAGGACAACCGATCAACATAGACTCTTCAGCCGTAAGTTTTATTTCATTTGTTTGGTTTTTTCATTTTTCGGTTTTTCGAGGTAGAGTCTCACTGTAGCCCGGGCTGAGCTGGAATTCACTATGTCGTCTCATTAAAATATTTTTTTTTTTAAATGTAAAAACTCATGGTGAAAATCCTCCTACCTCTGCCTCCCGAATGCTGGGATTAAAGGCGTGCACCACCACGCCCGGCCGTCCATAAGTTTTAGAGTCTCCTTTGTGTATTTCTTCACTCTTTTTCTTCTTCTTTTTTTGGGGGTTTTGAAGGTAGGGTCTCACTCTGGCCCAGGCTGACCTGGAATTAACTATGTAGTCTCAGGGTGGCCTCGAACTCACAACGATCCTCCTACCTCTGCCTCCCGAGTGCTGGGATGAAAGGCGTGCACCACCAGGCCTGACATATTTTTATTTATTTATTTGAGAGCAACAGACAGAGAGAGAAAGAGGCAGAGTGAGAAAGAGAGAGAGAATGGGTGCGCCAGGGCCTCCAGCCACTGCAAACGAGCTCCAGATGCATGCGCCACCTTGTGCATCTGGCTTACTTGAGTGTCCTGGGGAATCAAGCCTCTAACAGGGGTCCAAGGCTTCACAAGATCAGCACTTAACCATCTCTGCAGCCCTCTTGTTTTTTATTAAATGTTGATTTTTGTTGTTGTTGTGTTTGAGGTAGAGTCTCACTCTGGCCCAGGCTGACCTGGAATTCACTATGTAGTCCCAGGGTGGCCTCGAACTCACGGGCGATCCTCCTACCTCTGCCTCCCGAGTGCTGGGATGAAAGGCGTGCACCACCACGCCCGGCCGTCCATAAGTTTTAGAGTCTCCTTTGTGTATTTCTTCACTCTTTTTCTTCTTCTTTTTTTGGGGGTTTTGAAGGTAGGGTCTCACTCTGGCCCAGGCTGACCTGGAATTAACTATGTAGTCTCAGGGTGGCCTCGAACTCACGGCCATGATCCTCCTACCTCTGCCTCCCGAGTGCTGGGATTAAAGGCGTGCGCCACCAGGCCTGACATATTTTTATTTATTTATTTGAGAGCAACAGACACAGAGAAAAAGAGGCAGAGTGAGAAAGAGAGAGAGAATGGGTGCGCCAGGGCCTCCAGCCACTGCAAACAAGCTCCAGATGCATGCGCCACCTTGTGCATCTGGCTTACTTGGGTCCTGGGGAATCAAGCCTCTAACAGGGGTCCTTGGGCTTCACAAGAAAGCACTTAACCATCTCTGCAGCCCTCTTGTTTCTTTATTAAATGTTGATTTTTGTTGTTGTTGTGTTTGAGGTAGAGTCTCACTCTGGCCCAGGCTGACCTGGAATTAACTATGTAGTCTCAGGGTGGCGAACTCACGGGCGATCCTCCACGTCCCAGTGCTGGGATGATCCTCCCACCTCTGCCGTCCATAAGTTTTAGGGATCTCCTTTGTGTATTTCTTCACTCTTTTTCTTCTTCTTTTTGGGGTTTTGAAGCCACCAGGCCTCTGGCCCAGGCTGACCTTTTTATTTAGTCTCAGGGTTTGAACTCACAACAATCCTCCACCTCTGAGAAAGAGTGCTGGGATTAAAGAGTGCCACCAGGCCTGACATATTTTTTTATTTATTTGAGAGCAACAGACAGAGAGAGAGAGAGAGAGTGAGAAGGAGAGAATGGGGCCCAGGGCCTCTGGCCGCTGCAAACGAACTCCAGATGCATGCACCACCTTGTGCATCTGGCTTACTTGGGTCCTGGGGAATCAAGCCTCTAACAGGGGTCCTTATGCTTCACAAGAAAGCACTTAACCATCTCTCCAGCCCTCTTGTTTCTTTATTAAATGTGGATTTTTGTTGTTGTTGTTGTTTTTGAGGCTGACCTGGAACTCACTCTGTCGTCTCAGGGTGGCCTCGAACTCACGGCCACGATCCTCCTACCTCTGCCTCCCGAGTGCTGGGTGCCACCACGCCGGCTATTTCTTCACTCTTGTTGTATATGCCTAAAATGATTAGTGTGTGTATGTGCGTTGCATGGATTTGAAGGTCAGAAGTAGATGCTGTGTGTGTTGTATGTTCATGTTGGCCTACGTGGATGCATGCATGTGAAGGTCAGAGGTTAACATCACCTTGTTTGTTGAGAACAGAGCTTCTCACAGCCCTGGGCTTCCTCTGTTCCCATCACCCTGAGCGCCAGGTGGCCTGCCTGGCATTTATGTGGGCACTGGAAATATGAGTCCTGGTCTTCACACTTATGCAGCAAGCACTTTGCCCACTGAGCCAGGTCTCCAGCCTCATAAGATGCCTGACTCACTTCTAGTTTTTTTGTTTTGTTTTGTTTTGTTTTGTTTTGTTTTTCGAGGTCTGGTCTCACTCTGGACCAGGCTGACCTGGAATTCAGTATGTAGTCTCAGGGTGGCCTCAAACTCACAGCAATCCTCCTACCTCTGCCCCGAGTGCTGGGACCCGCTTAACCCAGGTTTGATTCCCCAGGACCCACGTAAGCCAGATTCACTAGGGGGTGCATGCATTTGGAGTTCATTTGCAGTGGCTGTAGGCCCTGGTGTGCCCGTTCTCTTTCTCTCTCAAATAAATTAAAATATATATATATTAAAAATGCCAGGTGTGGTGGCACATGCCTTTAATCTCAGCACTCAGGAGGCAGAGGTAGGATTGCCGTGAGTTCAAGGCCACCCTGAGACTATGTGTTGAATTACAGGTCAGCCTGAGCTAGAGTGAGACCCGACCTCGAAAAACCAAAAACCAAAAAACAAAAAAAAGTTAAGAAAATGATGTACCAGGCTGCAGAGATGGGTTAGCGGTGAAGGCGTTTGCCTGCAAAGCCTCAGGACCCAGGTTCGATTCCCCAGGACCCATGTAAGCCAGATGCACAAGGTGGCGCATGCATCTGGAGTTCCTTCGCAGTGGCTGGACAAATAAATAAGAAAACACTTTTTAAAAAATTTAAGGAAAACAAGAAAAGATGTTCCAAGCTTGGTGTGGTGGCGCACGCCTTTCATCTCAGCACTGGGGACGCAGAGGTAGGAGGATCCTGGGCTGTGAGTTCAAGGTCAGCCTGAGATGACAGAGGGAATGCCAGGTCAGCCTGGGCTAGAGCGAGACCCTACCTCAAAAAAAAAAAAAAATAAAAATAAATAAATAAATAAATAAATAAATAAATAAATAAAGTTGTCCCAGAGAAAGGCCAGTGTAAGAGATGGGCCAGGAAGGTGGCAGGCACAACCTAAGACACACAGGAATGTGCCATGTGTGTTTCTCAGATTTCTACCAGATACTTATCAGAGTAAAGTCATTTATCAGACTCACCCTCTCAGAGGTGTCAATCAAGGGTCCTGTGACGCCCCTCCACCCCCAGGGCTCTGGGTTGGTGGTGGGATCCAGCACCTTGGCAGGATGACATGGTGAAGGCAGAGCTGCTCCCCTCATGGTGGGCAGGAAGCAGAGACACAGACAGACAGGAAGGGGTGGGGTCTCCACAGCCCTTCTATGATGTCACTTCCTCCCATCAGGCCCCGCCCCTTACAGGCCCCACCCACAGCGCCCCCTAGTGAAGGTAGAGCTGCTCTCCTCTTGGTTGATTGACAGGATGCAGGGGCATAGACAGACAGGAAGGGGTGGGCTCTCCACAGCCCTTCTATGATGTCACTTCCTCCCATCAGGCCATGCCCACAGCTCCCCCTAGTGGAGGCACAGCTGCTCCCCTCTTGATTGATTGACAGGATGCAGGGACATACACAGATAGGAAGGGGCGGGCTCTCCATATCCCTTCTATGATGTCACTTCCTCCCATCAGGCCACACCCCTTTCAGGCCCTGCCCACAGCACAGCCTAGTGGAAGCAGAGGTGCTCCCCTCATGGTGGACAGGAAGCAGAGACACAGACAGGAAGGGGCGGGCTCTCCACATCCCTTCTATGATGTCACTTCCTCCCATCAGGCCGCACCCCGTCCAGGACCCCCCATGGCACCCCCTAGAGAAGGGAGACATGCTCCCCTCATGGTGGACAGGAAGCAGAGACACACACAGACAGGAAGGGGTGGGCTCTCCACATCCCTTGTATGATGTCACTTCCCTGCACAGGCCCCACCCCCTTCTAGGCCCCGCCCACAGCTCACCCTAGTGAAGGCAGAGCTGCTCCCCTCATGGTGGACAGGAAGCAGAGACACAGACAGACAGGAAGGGGTGGGCTCTCCACATCCCTTCTGTGATGTCACTTCCTCACATCAGGCCCTGCCCCTTACAGCCCCCCCACAGCGCAGCCTAGTGAAGGTAGAGATGCTCCCCTCATGGTGTACAGGAAGCAGAGACACACACAGGAAGGGGCAGGCTCTCCACCTCCCTTCTATGATGTCACTTCCTCACATCAGGCCCCACCCCTTCCAGCCCCCCCACAGCACAGCCTAGTGGAGGCAGAGCTGCTCCCCTCATGGTGGACAGGAAACAGAGACATGGTGGACAGGAAGCAGAGACAGACAGGAAGGGGCAGGCTCTCCACATCCCTTCTATGATGTCACTTCCTCACATCAGGCCCCACCCTTCCAGCCCCCCCACAGCACAGCCTAGTGGAGGCAGAGCTGCTCCCCTCATGGTGGACAGGAAGCAGAGACACACACAGACAGGAAGGGGTGGGCTCTCCATCATCCCTTCTATGATGTCACTTCCTCCAGGAAGCAGAGACCAGGAACCAGGCTCCCCATCCCCCTTCCCACACAGGCTCCCCACAGCACCCCTAGTGAAGGCAGAGCTGTTCATCCTCATGGTGGCCTCAGGAAGCAGAGCTCCCCTCACACAGACAGGAAGGGGTGGGCTCTCCACATCCCTTCTATGATGTCACTTCCTCACATCAGGCCCCACCCCTTCCAGCACCCCCACAGCACAGCCTAGTGGAGGCAGAGCTGCTCCCCTCATGGTGGACAGGAAGCAGAGACACAGACAGGAAGGGGCAGGCTCTCCACATCCCTTCTATGATGTCACTTCCTCACATCAGGCCCCACCCCTTCCAGCCCCCCCACAGCACAGCCTAGTGGAGGCAGAGCTGCTGCCCTCATGGTGGTCAGGAAGCAGAGACACACACAGACAGGAAGGGGTGGGCTCTCCATATCCCTTTTATGATGTCACTTCTTCACTTCCTCCCATCAGGCCCCACCCCATCTAGGCCCCCCCACAGCACCCCCTAGTGAAGGCAGAGCTGCTCCCCTTATGGTGGACAGGAAGCAGAGACAGACAGGAAGGGGCAGGCTCTCCACATCCCTTCTATGATGTCACTTCCTCACATCAGGCCCCACCCCTTCCAGCCCCCCCACAGCGCAGCGTAGTGGAGGCAGAGCTGCTCCCCTCATGGTGGACAGGAAGCAGAGACACACACAGACAGGAAGGGGCAGGCTCTCCACATCCCTTCTATGATATCACTTCCTCACATCAGGCCTCACTAGTGAAGGCAGAGCTGCTCCCTTCCAGGCCCCCACAGCACAGCATCCCTTCTAGTGAAGCCCGCCCCTTCCAGCACCCCACAGAGCTGCTGCTGGTCCCTCATGGTGGACAGGAAGCAGAGACACAGACAGGAAGGGGTGGGCTCTCCACATCCCTTCTATGATGTCACTTCCTCCCACCAGGCCCTGACCCTTGCAGGCCCCCCCAGCACCCCTGGAGAAGGCAGAGCTGCTCCCCTCATGGTGGACAGGAAGCAGAGACAGACAGGAAGGGGTGGGCTCTCCACATCCCTTCTATGATGTCACTTCCTCCCACAGGCCCTGCCCCTTCCACTCCCCCCACCCACAGCTCCCCTAGTGAAGGCAGAGCTGCTCCCCTCATGGTGGACAGGAAGCAGAGACACACACAGACAGGAAGGGGCGGGCTCTCCACATCTCTTCTATGATGTCACTTCCTCCCACCAGGCCCTGACCCTTGCAGGCCCCACAGCAGCACCCCACTCATGGTGGAGAGACACAGACAGGAAGGGCTGCACATCCCTTCTATGATGTCACCCTCTTGATTGAATGACAGGCAAGCAGGTGGACAGCAGAGAGACACACACAGACAGGAAGGGTGGGCTGCCCTCATATGATGACTTCCTCCCATCAGGCCCCACCACAGCACCCCCAGGAAGGAGGCCAGAGACACAGACAGGAAGGGGTGGGCTCTCCACATCCCTTTTATGATGTCACTCCTCCATCAGGCCCCACCCCTTCCACCAGGTGGAGGCAGAGCTGCCCCTCATGGTGGACAGGAAGCAGGACACACCAGACAGGCGCCCATTGATGTCACTTCCTCCCATCAGGCAGCAGCCCCCCACCTCCACTAGTGGGCAGGAAGCACAGACACACACAGACAGGAAGGGGCGGGCTCTCCACATCTCTTCTATGATGTCACTTCCTCCCATCAGGTCCCTTCCAGGCCCCCCCCCACAGCTTCCACTAGTGGAGGTAGAGCTGCTCCCCTCTTGATTGATTGACAGGAAATAGGTACATAGACAGGAAGGGGTGGGCTCGCCACATCCCTTCTATGATGTCACTTCCTCCCACCAGGCCCCGCCCCTTACAGGCCCCCCACAGCTCCCCCTAGTGGAGGCAGTGCTGTTCCCCTCATTTTATTTATTTAAAATATTTTTATTTATTTATTTATTCATTTATTCATTAGAGAGAGAGCTCCCCTCATGGTGGGGAGAGAGAGTCACTTCCTCCCACAGAGCAGAGCTGCTCAGGAAGCAGAAACACCAGGGCTTCCAGCCCTTCAAACTACCTCCAGACATGTGCTCCCACACCACCTTAAGGTTGTGCATCTGGCTGATGTGGGGCCCCTAGAGAACCCACGAAGGTAGAGCTGTTCCTTGAATGACAGGAAGCAGGCATGCAGGAAGGGGCGGGCTCTCCACATCCCTTTTATGATGTCACTTCACCGCTAAGCCATCTTCCCAGCCATTTTATTTATTTCAAATGTTTTTATTTATTTATTTATTTACATTTTTTTATTTTTGAGAGAGAAAGGCAGGGGGGAGGTTAGAGGGGTGTGGGCCTTGAGCTTTGATGCTGAGACAGGGAAATCCTGCCCTTTGGAGCACAGACTCTTGTTCTTCTACTTCTTCTGGCGATAATTTGTATGTTTTTTATTTATCTATTTATTTTCAAGCAGAGGATGAGAGAGAATATATATATGTATGTGTGTGTGTGTGTGTGTGTGTGTGTGTGTGTGTACACACATACACACCTGGGCCTCATTCCAGTGCGAAAGAACCCCAGATGCATGCACCCCTTTGTGCATCTTGCTTTATGTGGGTATTAGGGAATTGAACCCCTGGGCAACAGCAGGCTTTGAAATCAAGTGCCTTTAACCACTAAGCCATCTCCTCTTTTGGTTTTTCAAGGTAGGGTCTCACTCTAGTTCAGGCTGACCTGGAGTTCACTCTTTATTCTCAGGTTGGCCTCGAACTCACGATGATCTTCCTACCTCTGCCTCCCGAGTGCTGGGATTAAAGGCGTGTGCCACCATGCCCGGCCCGCTCACTCTTTCTTTCTTTCTTTCTTTCTTTCTTTCTTTCTTTCTTTCTTTCTTTTTTTTTTTTTTTTTGCTTTTGGGGGATCAGAGTCAGAGAGTCAGAAGGAGAATTAAACAACAAGAACACAAGGACCTTCTACATTCATTCTTAATCCTGAGCAGCTTAACTGATCCATTTGCTATTATGATTTTTTTTCTGCAATTTATTCTTTAAAAGGAGGTTGTGTCCCTCCCCCACCTCCACTTTTTTTTTCCCCCTCTTTTTGGAAGCAACCTTTTCCAATGTTGTAAGGCATCATTTATTTTTAAAAGTCATTGCTAATACAGGAGCTGCGATGGTCTGTAATGTGGCCTTTCAAGCCTTCGGCACCTGCTAAGTGGTTTTATTTTTATCCATCTGGAAAAAGACAGGGGTACTTTTTGCAGGCAAATGCTTTAAGCATAACTTATTTATCATATATATATATATATTTTTTTAACCATTTTAGTCTCTAAAGGAGACTGACATTCTGTAGACCGAACTGGAAAAAATGCTAGAAAAATTGACAGACAAGGTAGCTAATTAAAAGTATGGGCTGGCAGCCTCATGGTTTATTCATGATAAAGCGATACAGTTTTCATTATCCTTTCTTAATGTTCTGATATAAAGTGGTAGCCTTTCAGTGGAGACTAGAATATCTTTTCCTGAATACCTCATAACAATATACATTATGCCTCACCTAACGTAAAGCCACGTGCACGGGGTGTTTTAATGGGCTTCACAAAGCAGAGTTTTGAGTTCTTGCATGCAGCGTATTAAAACCCTGTCCCTGTCCTTAAAATGGAGAAAGACTTTGGCCAAATTAAGGAAGCGTTTTCCTCTTGTGTCTGCGATTTCTGATGTGTTTCTTTCCAAAATAAAAGGATTATTATTTTCCCGTTTTTTTATTTTTATTTTCTTAATTAATTAATTAATTATTAGAGACAGAGAGAGGGAGAGAGAGAAAGAGAGAGAATGGGCGCACCAGGGCCTCCAGCCACTGCAAACAAACTCCAGAGGCATGTGCCACCATGTGCATCTGGCTTACGTGGGACCTGGACAATCAAACCGGGGTCCTTAGACATCGCAGGCATGCACCTTAACTGCTAAGCCATCTCTCCAACCCTAGTTATTATTATTATTATTTTTTAAGGTAGGGTCTCGCTCTAGCCCAGGCTGGCCTGGAATTCACTCTGTCATCTCACGGTGGTCCTCCTACGTCTGCCTCCCGAGTGCTGGGATTAAAGGCGTGCGTCACCATGCCCTGCAAAAGGATTATTTATATTAAAATGCGACTATAGTACATTCATTCATTATCATAATAGTAATCATATTATCATGAAGTAAAGGAGACTGGAAATTTATATGGCATGTCATCGGGAGCCTTGGGGCTTAATTTCCTTCAACATTCCAGGGTCATCAGGAATTACATGAGTCGGGGGCTGGTACTTGCCTGCAAAGCCTAATGACCCGGGTTTGATTCCTCAGTACCATGCCAGGGGCTGGAGAGATGGCTTAGCGGTTAAGCGCTTGCCTGCAAACCCAAAGGACCCCGGTTCCAGGATTGATTCCCCAGGACCCACGTAAGCCAGATGCACAACGTGGCACATGCGTCTGGAGTTCGTCAGCAGCAGCTGGAGGCCCTGGAACACCCCTTCTCTCAGTCTATCTGTCTTCTCTCTCTCTTTGTTTGCAAATAAATTAAAAAAAATTTTTTTTAATGGACTGGAGAGATGACTTAGCAGTTAAGGTGCATGCCTGTGAAGCCTAAGGACGCCTGTTCAATTCTCCAGGTCCCACGTAAGTCAGATGCACAAGGTGGTGCATGCGTCTGGAGTTCGTTTGCAGTGGCTGGAGGCCCTGGTGCACCCATTCTCTCTCTCCCTCTCTCTCTGACTCAGATAAATAAGAATAAATCTAAAAAAAATTTTTTTTTAAAAAAAGGAAAGATGTGAGTGTGTATGGTATGGTGTGACGTATGCACAAGTGTGTGTGCCCCGTCATTTTCACAGTATGTGTGCACACGCAAGGCAGAGGATAAATTTGGGTGTCCCCTCTCAAACTGTTAGCCCATGGATTTCCATCTTTGGTCTGAAGCTGCCATCTCTCCAGCCCCCTCCCCCTACTTATGTTTTGGAGACAGGATTGCGATGTGAGCCTAGAGCTTTTTATAAAATATATATATATATATATACATATATATATATATATATATATATATATATTTATTTATTTATTTTTTTTTTTGGTTTTGCGAGGTAGGGTCTCACTCTGGTCCAGGCTGACCTGGAATTCACTATGTAGTCTCAGGGTGTCCTTGAACTCACGGCGATCCTCCTACCTCTGCCTCCCGAGTGCTGGGATTAAAGGCGTGCGCCACCACGCCTGGCATATTTATTTATTTGCAAGCAGAGAGAGAGAAAAAGATAGCAGAGAGGCAGACAGAGAGCAGACGGGCACGCCAGGGCCTCCAGCCACTCCAGACAAACTCCAAATGCATGCGCCCCTCGTGCAGCTGGCTTACGTGGGTCCTGGAGAATCGAACCGGGATCCTTTGGCTTTGCAGGCAAACACCTTAACCACTAAGCCATCTCTCCAGCTCTTGAAGCTGCTAGAACAACTGGGCAGTGTGTCCCAGGGAGTCCTCATCTCTCCCTCCCCAGAGCTGGGATGACAGGCACACACCACCATACTGTGGTTCTGGGGATCCAAACTCGCGCCCTCATATTGCCTTACCCACAGGGTCGCCTCCCCATGCTCCTGTCAAGGAGAATTGAGGCTGCATAACCAAAATTGCATTTTCCCCACGTGACTGGAGATGACCACGTCCTATGTCAGATGACTCAATGTTCAGGGGGAAACGTGGAGCAATGGGAAAGTTATTGGTGTACTTCAGTGGGACGTACACCCCACACACGGTTGATGGGAGGAGATCTGCGTTCATGTTCTGCTTGATGATAATATTGTACTTTATTATATATTATACATTTATATTAACATTATCCTTATATAATCTTATAAATATTATATTATATTATAAATAAACATTGTACTTTATTATATATTTATATTATAGATATATAATCTTATAAATATTATATTATATTATAAATAAATATTGTACTTTACCATATATTATATTATATTTATAACATTATTAATAATATAATAATTGTAATTATTTTATTAATAATATATTATAATATATTCATTATAATACTATTATATTAATTAAATTAATATTTAATGAATAACCTAATATTAATTATAATATGATAAATTATACTTATAATTATATTATATAAATATATATTATATACTAATTATATAAGTATATACATAATTATATATAATATATTATATATATAAGTTATATAAATATTATATAAGTATATATAATTATATATAATATATTATATATATAAGTTATATAAATATTATATAAGTATATATAATTATATATAATATATTATATATAAATATATAAATATAATATATTACATAAATATAAAAATATAATTATAATATAATAATGTATTATAAGAATTATATTATAATATAATAATTATAAGTATAATAATATTAAATATAAACAATTATAAATAATAAATACGTGTTGATAATTAATTAAAAGTTAAATAATATATTAATTATGATAATATAATATAATATAATATATATTTATATTATATATTTTATTACATTTTATATAACATATGTATCATGTATATATATTTATTTATATTTTAGAGAGAGTGAGAGCATGAGAGAGAGAGAGAGAATTGGCACACCAAGGCCTCAGCCACTGCAATCGAACTCCAGCCGCCTGAGCTGAGTTCCAGGCATGTGCAATCTTTTGCATGCCTTCCCCTCTGTGCAGCTGGCTCACGTGAGATCTGGAGAGAGATTGAACCTGGGTCCTTAGGCTTTGGGGGCAAGCGTCTTAACCACTAAGCCATCTCTCCAGCCCTTGGTGATATGATTTTTTAAATAGGTTATTTATTTCTTTATCTTTATTTATTTATTTAAGCGAGGAAGATGTAGTGAGAAGGAGAGAGAGAGAGGGAGAGAATGGGTGCACCAGGGCCTCCAGCCACTGTAAACAAACTCCAGATGCATGCACCACCTTTCCTATTTGGCTTAGGTGGGGCCAGGGGATTTGAACCTGGGTCCATTGGCTTTGCAGGCAATGCCTGAACTGCTAAGCCCTCTCCCCAGCCCTAAATAAAGAGAGGGAGAGAGAATTGCCCTGCCAAGGCCTCTATCTGCTACAAAGGAACCCTGGATGCATGCACCCCTTTTTGTTCATATGGCTTTGTGTGGGTTCTTAGGGAATTAATCCAGGATTGTAAGGCTTTGCAGGCAATGCCTTAACCGCCGAGCCATCTCTCCAGCCCTGCTGGGCAATATTCTAACAACACAGCGATGCCTGTGTAGTGAGGATCTTTAGCGTCCTTCTGGATAGAGGGACATACCAGGCTCCCACAAAACTTTATTACCATTATTAATTTTGTGCTTGGGCCTCCGCAGATGATGGAATCCTTCCAAAATTCTCAATGTCAGAAAACAACAAAAACGTAGAAGACCGTTTTTCCTTCTTTCATTTCTTTTCTTCTTCTTTTTTTTTTTTGTTAATATTTTAAATTTATTTATTTGCAAGTACCCAGAGGAACAGAGGGAGAGAGAGAATGGGCATGCCAGGGCCTCTTGCTAATGTAAACGAACTCCAGATGTGTATATGGGGCCTGGGGAATTGAACCTGGGTCCTCAGACTTTGCAGGCAAGCACCTTAACCGTGAAATCATGTCCAGCCCCCACATTCTCTATTTTTTTAATTTTGTTTTTTAATGTTTTCATTTATTTATTTGAGAGAGAGAGAGATACAGAAATAGGCAGGTAGAGAGAGAGAGAGAGAGAGAGAGAATGGGTGCGCCAGGGCCTCCAGCCACTGCAAACGAACTCCAGATGCATGCACCCCCTTGTGCATCTGGCTTACATGGGTCCTGGAGAATCGAGCCTTGAACCGGGGTCCTTAGGCTTCATAGGCAAGCGTTTAACCGCTAAGCCATCTCTCCAGCCTGCACATTCTCTATTTTAAGAATGACCTCTTGCTGTGCGTGGTGGCGCTCACGCCTTTAATCCCAGCACTCGGGAGGCAGAGGTGGGAGGATCGTGGCTGTGAGTTCAAGGCCACCCTGAGACAACAGAGTGAATTCCAGGTCAGCCTGTGCTAGAGTGAGACCCTACCTCAAAAAACCAAACAACAACAACAAGTAGAAAAAAGAATGAGGGGGGCTGGAGAAATGGCTTAGCGGTTAAGGCGTTTGCCTGCGAAGCCAAAGAATCCCCGTTCGATTCTCCAGGACCCACGTAAACCAGATGCACCGTGGCACATGCATCTATAGTTTGTTTGCAGTGGCTAAAGGCCCTGGCACCCAATCTCTCTCTCTGTCTGCCTCTCTTCTCTCTCTCTCTCTCTCTGTGGTTGCAAATAAATAAATAAAAATTAAAAAGAATGCGCTCTTTGGAAAGTTTACGTGATCCTCCATTTTTGGAATAAAGTCTGTGGAATGTTCCGTGGAGTTCCTCTATTTTAGGAGTGAGTTTGCAATATAATTTTTAAGCAGAAATATGACATTATGTCAGTTAAGAGACTATCCATCTTATATCATGACTTCAAATGCCTCAGCATATTTCTGTATAAACTGCTGGAAGGCAGTAATAAAATGTCTAAAATTAGATGGATTATATAATGTAGGAGGGACGCCTTCAAGTTTTACAGTAATAATCAGTTGATAGGGTTGGTATAATAATTCTATTAGCCTGTCTTTCTCTGTGGCTCTGTTTTTATTAACATTAACTCTGGCTTGGATGACCTCCTGGGACTTAACTGTGGCTAATATCAGGTTTTTTTTTTTTTTTTTTTTTTAAACAAATCTCCACTTGTATGATGACAAGCTTGTCTATTCCCCAGATTTTTAAGTTTAATGAATATTTTCAGTTTTGGGAATTCTGAGGTACTCTGTGGGCAGAACTGGAGACAATTTGTTGCATATGTTTTAATTGCGTGATTTTCACATGAGGTATGGACGGACAGTTGACTTTAGTCATCTGTCAAAGTGGATCATGTTCCATTTCTCATCTCCCAGGATGAAATTGGTCCACCTTTCCCCCGTATTCCCTGAAGCCACTGAGATCTTATTTCATTGCTTAATTACTCATGTCTATTCCTTTTACATTTTTTTGTTAATTTTATTTGTATTTATTTGAGAGCAACAGACAGAGAGAGAGAGAGACAGAGAGAGAGAAGGGGGGGGTGATGCACCAGGGCCTCCAGCCCCTGCAAAGGAACTCCAGATGCATGCACCACCTTGTGCATCTGGCTTATGTGGATCCTGGGGAATTGAACCTGGGTCCTTTGGCTTTGCAGGGCAAATGCCTTAACCACTAAGCTGTCTCTCCAGCCCATGTCTGTTGCTTTTAAAAAAAAAATAGGCCCTGGCATTCTCAACATGCTGAGAACAAAACTTTTTCTTTCCCCAAAATGACCTCCTCTGCTTTTGGAGACATCCCCAGATGAATGCAAAAGGCCAAAGGAGCTGGAGCTCTGTGGGAGATGGGGGCCCTTTAAAAGGAGGAGCCTGGATGGAGGAAGTGTGTCACTGGGGGGCGGGGCTTGAGGGTTGATTGACACTTCCCACTTCCTGTTTCCCTTCTGCCTCCTCCTGGACTGGATGAAAAGGAGAAAGGAGCTAAGCACCTGCAGGGGGCGCTGCGTGGGAGATGGGGGTCCTTTAAAAGGAGGAGCCTGGATGGAGGAAGTGCGTCACTGGGGGGCAGGGCTTGAGGGTTGATTGACACCTCCCACTTCCTGTTCCCCCTCTGCCTCCTCCTGGACTGGATGGAAAAGGAGAAAGGAGCTGAGCACCTGCAGGGGGCTCTGGGTGGGAGATGGGGGTCCTTTAAGAGGAGGAGCCTGGGTGGAGGAAGTTTGTCACTGGGGGTGGGGCTTGAGGGTTGATTGACACCTCCCACTTCCTGTTTCCCCTCTGCCTCCTCCTGGACTGGATGGAAAGGAGAAAGGAGCTGAGCACCTGCAGGGGGCTCTGGGTGGGAGATGGGGGTCCTTTAAGAGGAGGAGCCTGGGTGGAGGTAGTGCGTCACTGGGGGGCGGGGCTTGAGGGTTGATTGACACTTCCCACTTCCTGTTCCTCCTCTGCCTCCTCCTGGACTGGATGGAAAGGAGAAAGGAGCTGAGCACCTGCAGGGGGCTCTGGGTGGGAGATGGGGTTCTTTAAGAGGCGGAGCCTGGGTGGAGGAAGTGCATCACTGGGGGCGGGGCTTGAGGTTGATTGACACCTCCCACTTCCTGTTTGCCCTCTGCCTCCTCCTGGACTGGATGGAAAGGAGAAAGAAGCTGAGCACCTGCAGGGGGCGCTGGGTGGGAGATGGGGGTCCTTTAAGAGGTGGAGCCTGGGTGGAGGAAGTGCGTCACTGGGGGCGGGGCTTGAGGGTTGATTGACACCTCCCACTTCCTGTTCCCCCTCTGCCTGCTCCTGGACTGGATGGAAAGGAGAAAGGAGCTGAGTACCTGCAGGGGGCGCTGGGTGGGACATGGGAGTCCTTTAAGAGGTGGAGCCTGGGTGGAGGAAGTGCATCACTGGGGGCGGGGCTTGAGGGTTGATTGACACTTCCCACTTCCTGTTCCCCCTCTGCCTCCTCCTGGACTGGATGGAAAGGAGAAAGGAGCTGAGTACCTGCAGGGGGCTCTGGGTGGGAGATGGGGTCCTTTAAGAGGAGGAGCCTGGGTGGAGGAATTTGTCACTGGGGGTGGGGCTTGAGGGTTGATTGACACTTCCCACTTCCTGTTTCCCCTATGCCTCCTCCTGGACTGGATGAAAAGGAGAAACGAGCTGAGCACCTGCAGGGGGTGCTGGGTGGGAGATGGGGGTCCTTTAAGAGGTGGAGCCTGGGTGGAGGAAGTGCGTCACTGGGGGCGGGGCTTGAGGGTTGATTGACACTTCCCACTTCCTGTTCCCCCTCTGCCTCCTCCTGGACTGGATGGAAAGGAGAAAGGAGCTGAGTAGCTGCAGGGGGTGCTAGGTGGGAGATGGGGGTCCTTTAAGAGGCGGAGCCTGGGTGGTGGAAGTGCGTCACTGGGGGCGGGGCTTGAGAGTTGATTGACACTTCCCACTTCCTGTTTGCCCTCTGCTTCCTGGACTGGATGCAGTGTGAGCACCCCAGGGGCACTGGGTGGGAGATGGGGTCCTTTTTCTGACCATGATGGGTGGAGGAGAGTGAAGTCAATGGGGGCGGGGTTGTTTTTTTGTTTTGTTTTGTTTCCCCTCTGTCTCCTCCAAGATTGATGGTGGGATATATGTAATTGGTAGGTGGTTAGATGGATGGGCAGGTAGGAAGACAGAAGAGTAAAAAAGATGGATGCACAAAGAAATTGGATGGACTGGTGCATGGATAGAGGGATGGATTGACACCTCCACTTCCTGTTTTCTGCCTCCTCCTGGACTGGATTGGAGAAAGGAGCTGAGTACCTGCAGGGGCGCTGGGTGGGACATTAGTTTTTAAAGGTATTTGGGTTTTTATTTATTTACTGGGGAGAAAGAGCTTGAGGGTTGAGAGAGACTTCCCACTTCCTGTTTGCCAGGGCCTGCAGCCACTGGATGAAAAGGAGAAAGAGTTGTACCTGCAGGGGCTCTGGGTGGGAGATGGGAGTCCTTTAAGAGGAGGAGCCTGGGTGGAGGAAGTGTGTCACTGGGGGTCCTTGGGGTTGCAGGCAAATGCCTTCCTGTTTGCCCCATTTCTCCAGCCCTGACTGGATGCTATTTGAAAGGAGCCTGAGCACCTGCAGTCTGGGTGAGATTAGCAAAACAAAAATCGGAGCCTGGGTGGACGGAAGTGAAAGCCATCACCTCCCGGGACTTGAAGGTTGTTGACACACCTCTGCTTTCATTATGTCAGTGTGAGCAGCCCACCTCCTGACAGAGCTTTTGACCATGAGGGAGGCAGAGTGAGTCTTCTATTTCCCAAAGTTGTTTCTTTGTTGTTTTTTTTTATTGTCTTGCAGCAAGATTGATTCTCCAGTCTGTAATTGGAAGGTGGTTAGATGGTTTAAAAATATTTAATTAATTTGGGCTGGAGGAAGACTTAGCAGAAGGCATTTGCCTGATGGATGCACAAAGGATGGATCGATTCTCCAGGACCCATGTAAGCCAGATAGACAAATGGATAGATGCATAGAGTTTGTTTCAGTGGCTAGAGCCTTGCCCATTTCTGTCTGTCTGCCCCTCTTTATCTCTCTCTTATTCTTTTTAAATATTTAAAATTTTAAAAATTTTTTTAAAAAATATTTAATTAATTTGGGCTGGAGAGATGAGAGAATAGTTAAGGCGTGTGCCTGGGAAGCCTAAGGATCCAGGTTTGATTCTCCAGGACCCAGGAACTGCACATGGTGGGGCATGCATCTGGAGTTTGTTTGCAGTGGCTAGAGGCCCTGGTTGGGTCTCTCTCTCTGCCCCTCTTCTATCTCTCTCTCTCTCTGTTTGCCAATAAATAAAATAAAAAAATTTAAAAAATATTTAATTAATTTGGGCTGGAGAGATGGCTGCAGAGGCATTTGGAATGAGCCTGGATGTGCTTCGATTCTCCTGAGTTAGCCAGAACAAGGGCAAAATCTGGAGTTTGTTTCCCAGTGGCTAGAGGCCCTGGCGGCCCATTCTCTGTCTGTCTGCCCCATTCCCTCTCTCTCTGTTTACAAATAAATAAAATTTAAAAAATATTTTTAAAAATATTTAATTAATTTGGGCTGGAGAGATCTTGGTGACAGATTGCCTGGGAAGCCAGGATCCAGGTTTGATTCTCCAGGACGTAGGCAGATGCACATGGTGGGGCATGCATCTGGAGTTTGTTTGCAGTGGCTAGAGGCCCTGGTTTGCCCATTCTCTCTCTCTCTCTGCCCCTCTTCTATCTCTCTCTCTCTCTCTGTTTGCCAATAAATAAAATTTAAAAAAAAATTTTAAAAATATTTAATTAATTTGGGCTGGAGAGATGGCTTAGTGGTTAAGGCATTTGCCTGCGAAGCCAAGGATCCCGGTTCGATTCTCCAGGACCCACGTAAGCCAGATGCACAAGGGGCACATGCATCTGGAGTTTGTTTGCAGTGGCTAGAGGCCCTGGCGTGCCCATTCTCTGTCTGTCTGCCCCTCTTTTCTCTCTCTCTCTCTGTTTACAAATAAATAAAATTTTAAAAATATTTTTTAAAAAATATTTAATTAATTTGGGCTGGAGAGATGGCTTAGTAGTTAAGATGCTTGCCTGGGAAGCCAAAGGATCCAGGTTTGATTCTCCAGGACCCACGTTAGCCAGATGCACATGGTGGGGCATGCATCTGGAGTTTGTTTGCAGTGGCTAGAGGCCCTGGTTTGCCCATTCTCTCTCTCTCTCTGCCCCTCTTCTATCTCTCTCTCTCTGTTTGCAAATAAATAAAATTTAAAAAAATATTTAAAAAAATATTTAATTAATTTGGGCTGGAGAGATGGCTTAGTAGTTAAGACGCTTGCCTGCGAAGCCTAAGGATCCAGGTTTGATTCTCCAGGACCCACGTAAGACAGATGCACAAGGGGCACATGCATCTGGAGTTTGTTTGCAGTGGCTAGAGGCCCTGGCGTGCCCATTCTCTGTCTGTCTGCCCCTCTTTTATCTCTCTCTCTCTCTGTTTACAAATAAATAAAATTTTAAAAATATTTTTTAAAAAATATTTAATTAATTTGGGCTGGAGAGATGGCTTAGTAGTTAAGGCATTTGCCTGGGAAGCCAAAGGATCCAGGTTTGATTCTCCAGGACCCACGTAAGCCAGATGCACATGGTGGGGCATGCATCTGGAGTTTGTTTGCAGTGGCTAGAGGCCCTGGTTTGCCCATTCTCTCTCTCTCTGCCCCTCTTCTATCTCTCTCTCTCTCTGTTTGCAAATAAATAAAAATTTAAAAATATTTTTAAAAATATTTAATTAATTTGGGCTGGATAGATGGCTTAGTAGTTAAGGCATTTGCCTGAAGCCAAAGGATCCAGGTTTGATTCTCCAGGACCCACGTAAGCCAGATGCACATGGTGGGGCATGCATCTGGAGTTCGTTTGCAGTGGCTAGAGGCCCTGGTTTGCCCATTCTCTCTCTGTCTGCCCCTCTTTTATCTCTCTCTCTCTCTGTTTACAAATAAATAAAATTTAAAAAATATTTTTAAAAATATTTAATTAATTTGGGCTGGAGAGATGGCTTAGTAGTTAAGACGCTTGCCTGGGAAGCCTAAGGATCCAGGTTTGATTCTCCAGGACCCACGTAAGCCAGATGCACATGGTGGGGCATGCATCTGGAGTTCGTTTGCAGTGGCCGGAGGCCCTGGTGCAAGAAAGAGGGAGAAAAAGAGAGAGAAAGGACCCTAATCAGAGGATGGATGGATAGGCATATGTCAGGGAGGTAGTTGGGGTTGTAGAGAGATGGATAGATGCATGGGTGCATGGTTGGATGTGTGCATGTATCCTTAAATACTAATGAGTGGATGGAGGGATAGATGATAGGTTACAAATAGGTAATTGTTTTATTCAATCTATTTTATATTTATTTTATTTATAAGGGCGGGGGTGTACCAGGGCCTCCAGCCACTGCATTCGAACTCCAGACGCATTCGCCCACTTGTGCATCTGGCTCTACGTGGGTCCTGGGGAATCGAACCTGGGTCCTTAGGCTTTGCAGGCAAATGCCTTCACTGCTAAGCCATCTCCCCAGCCCACATGTAGGTTAATTATTGATACATAGATAATTATTGGATAGATAGGTGGATATCTATCATCTATTTATCATCTATCTTTCTATCTATCATCTATCTTTCTATCTATCATCTATCTATCCAACCATCATCATCCATCCATCCATCCATCTATCTTCTGTCATCTGTCAGCCATCTATCTATCATCCATTTATTTATCTATCTTTCTATCATCTCTCTATTCATTCATCATCCATCCATACATCTATCTTCTGTCATCTGTCATCTATCTATCTATCTCATATCTATCATCCATCTATCATCTATCTTTCTATTTATCTATCTTTCATCCATCTATTACCCATGTATCATCCATCCATCTATCTATCTATCTGGCTATCTTTCTTTCTTTCTTTCTTTCTTTCTATCTCATATCTATCATCCATCTATCATCTATCTTTCTATTTATCTATCTATCTTTCATCCATCTATTACCCATGTATCATCCATCCATCTATCCATCTATCTGGCTATCTATCATCTATCTTCCATCTATCTATCATCTATCTATCTATCTCATATCTATCTATCATCCATCTATCATCTATCTATCTATCTATCTATATTTCATCCATCTATCACCCATGTATCATTCATCCATCCATCTATCTATCTATCTATCTATCTATCTATCTATCTATCTATCTATCTATCTATCCATCTTCCATCTGTCTATCATCTATCTATCCATCCATCCATCATCTATCTATCTATCTTTCTATCTATCTATCTATCTTTCATCCATCTATTACCCATGTATCATCCATCCATCTATCTATCTATCTGGCTATCTATCATCTATCTTCCATCTATCTATCATCTATCTATCTATCTCATATCTATCTATCACCCATCTATCATCTATCTATCTATCTATCTATTGGCCACATGGAGGTAGCACTGTCAGTCATTTCTATCTATATTTCATCCATCTATCATCCATGTATCATCCATCTATCTATATCTATCTATCTATCATCTATCTATCTATCATCCATCATCCATCTATCTATCATCTATCCATCATCCATCTATCTATCATCTATCTATCCATCCATCCATCATCTATCTATCTATCATCTATGGGGAATCTATCTATCTAAGGAAATCTATCTATCATTTATCTATCATCTGTCATATCCATCCATCTTCTGTCATCTATCTGTCATTCATCTAAATCAATCATCCATCTAAGATCTATCTATCTATCTATCTATCTATCAATCATCTATCTATATATCTATCTATCATATCTATCATCTATCATCCATCCATCCATCTCTATCATCTATCTATCATTCATCTATCTATCTATCATCCATCTGACCTCTATAATCTATCTATCTATCTATCTATCTATCTATCAATCATCTATCTATATCTATCTATCCATCCATCTATCATCTATCATCCATCCATCCATCTATCTATCATCTATCTATCATATCATCTATCTATCTATCATCCATCTATCTATCCATCTATAATCTATCTATATCTATCAATCATCTATCTATATCTATCTATCATCCATCTATCATCTATCATCATCCATCCATCTATCTATCTATCTATCTTTATCTATCTATCTATCTATCTATCCATCTATTACCCATCTATCATCTATCCATCTATCTATCTATCTATCATCTATCTATCTATCTATCATCCATCTATCTATATCTATCTATCATCCATCCATCCATCTACTGTCATCTATCTATCATCTTCATCTATCTATCATCATCTATCTATCTATCTATCTATCTATCTATCTATCTATCTATCTATCTATCATCTATCTATATCTATCTATCCATCCATCTATCATCTATCATCCATCCATCCATCTTCTGTCATCTATCTGTCATTCATCTATCTATCAATCATCCATCTATTACCCATGTATAATCCATCTATCTATCTATCTATCAATCATCTATCTATATCTATCTATCCATCCATCTATCATCTATCATCCATCCATCCATCTTCTGTCATCTATCTGTCATTCATCTATCTATCAATCATCCATCTATTACCCATGTATAATCCATCTATCTATCTATCTATCTATCTATCTATCTATCTATCTATATCTATCTATCTATCCATCCATCTATCATCTATCCATCCATCTATCTATCTTTTGTCATCTGTCTGTCATCTATCTATCTATCTATCTATCAATCATCCATCTATCTATCTATCTATCATCTATCTATCTATCTATCTATCTATCTATCATCTAATCTATCTATCTATCTATCTATCTATCTATCTATCTATCTATCCATCTATCATCCATCCATCATCTATCTATCATCTATCTATCATCTATCTATCAATCATCTATCTATCTATCTATCTATCTATCTATCTATCTATCTATCTATCTATCTATCTATCTATCTATCATCTATCATATCTATCTATCTATCTATCTATCATCTATCTATCTATCTATCTATCTATCTATCTCTATCTATCTATCTATCTATCTATCTATCTATCATCATCTATCCATCTATCTATCTATATCTATCTATCTATCTCATCTATCATCTATCTATCAATCATCTATCTATCTATCTATCTATCTATCATCTATCATCCATCTATCTATCTATCATCTATCTATCATCTATCTATCTATCTATCTATCTATCATCTATCTATCCATCATCATCCATCCATCTATCTATCATCCATCATCATCATCTATCTATCATCTATCTATCTATCATCTATCTATCTATCTATCTATCTATCTATCTATCTATCTATCTATCTATCTATCTATCTATCTATCATCCATCCATCTATCATCTATCTATTATCTATCTATCTATCATCTATCTATCATCTATCTATCTATCCATCTATCTATCTATCTATCTATCTATCATCTATCTCATCTATCTATCTATCCATCATTCTATCTATCTATCTATCTATCTATCTATCTATCTATCTATCATCTATCTATATATCTATCATCCATCTATCATCTATCTTTCTATCTATCTATCTATCTATCTATCTATCTATCTATCTATCATCTATCATCTATCTCCATCTATCATCCATCTATCTATCCATCTATCATCTATCTATCTATCTATCCATCTATCTATCTATCTATCTATCTATCTATCTATCTATCTATCATCTATCTATATCTATCTATCATCCATCTATATCATCTATCTATCTATCTATCTATCTATCTATCTATCATCTATCTATCTATCCATCTATCTATCTAATCTATCTATCTATCTATCTATCATCCATCTATCATCTATATCTATCTTTCTATCTATCATCTATCTATCACCCATGTATCATCTATCTATAGCAATCATCTATCATCTATCTTCTATCTATCTATCTATCACCTATCTATCTATATATCTATCTATCTATCTATGTATATATATATATATATCTGTCATCCATCTATCATGCACTTATCTCTCTGTCATCTATCATTAAATCATCATCTACCCTTCCTTCCATCCCTCCACCCACTCACCATCTCTCTATTCCTACGTATTCATGTATCTTGTACCACTGCCCCACCATCTTTTAATATATTTTAATGTATTTATTTAATTTGAGAGAGAGAAATAGGCAGAGAGAGAGTGAGAGAATGGGTGCACCAGGGCCTCCAGCCACTGCAAACAAACTCCAGACTCTTGTGCCCCCTTGTGCATCTGGCTTACGTGGGTCCTTTGGCTTTGCAGGCAAACGCCTTCACCACTAAGCCATCTCTCCAGCCTCCCCGCCCCTGCACCATCTCTTATGTTGGTCATGGTCCCATCGTTTGTATGTATCTGTATGTATCTGCCCACTGTTTGAATTCGGTTTGTCATCTGCCCATACACCCAGCCATCGCCACGGATCCCTTTGGCTCAGTGTTCTGCAAGATCCAGGGCAGGGCGGCAGCTGCTGTTGAAGTGTCCGAGACAGAAGGGGTTTTGAAACCTTCTGTCTGGTGAAGTCCTGAAGGCAGGTGGCATTGCAAAGGTAGAGGGGTGTGTGTGTGTGTGTGTGTGTGTGTGTGTGTGTGTGAGAGAGAGAGAGAGAGAGAGACAGAGAGAGCTTACCTCCCACCGGATGGGTCCTTAGGGCAGATGCTTTTTTATTTTTAAACAAAATTATTTATTTGTTTATTTATTTATTTATTTATTTGAGAGAGAGGGAAAAATGGACACACCAGGGCCTCCAGCCACTGCAAACAAACCCCAGACACATGTGCCCCCTTGTGCATCTGGTTTACGTGGCTTCCTGGGGAATCGAACCTGGGTCCTTTGGCTTTGCAGGCAAATGCCTTCACCGCTAAGCCATCTGTCCAGCAACTCCTTTGAGCGGGGAGGAAAGCGCCCTGACAGTTGAGGAGGGCCCGCCCGCGCTGGGCATTCCGTCAACAAGTGTTGACCTGTCCTTGGTTCTTAAATCTGCCATCGCTCGGTAATTTCCCATCGACTGTAACGATTTTCTGCAACGTTTGACGAGAAAGGCTGATGAGGGGTTATAAATGGGGCTAATTAGAGAGATTCAGATCGCTTTTGTGGCTGCCTCAAAACATTTCTTTGACCCATAATTAAATTATGTTGCCAAATTATGCGTTAATGATCATGTTCCTATGGAGTTCATTTCACTGGGAGATTTCTGTCCTTGTGTGATGGGGGATGGATCGTTTCCTTGTGGGAACACTTTTACATCTGCCTCCATCATATTCAGTTCATCATAGTTTAAAATATTTTATTTTTATTTATTTGTCAGATAAAGACGGAGACAGACAGAGAGAGAGAGAGAGAGAATGGGCACGCCAGGGCCTCCAGCCACTGCAGACGAACTCCAGACACATGCACCCCCTTGTGCATCTGGCTAACATGGGTCCTGGAGAATCGAACTTGGGTCCTTTGGCTTTGCAGGCAAACGCCTTAACCGCTGAGCCCATGTTCTTTATATTTTAGACAATGAGCCTTCTTATGGATTGATGTAATGTTCTGGGTAGGAGAGAAGAATTCCTTAGTTTTTTTTTTTAATATTTTATTTATTTATTAGAGAGAGAGAGAGAGAGAGAGAGAGAGGCAGATATAAAGAGAATGGGGAGATGGCCTCCAGCCACTGAAAATGAACTCCAGACGCATGCGTCACCTTGGGAAAATAACCCAGGCCCATAGGCTTTGCAGGCAATTACCTTAAACTGCCAAATCATCTCTCTGGCCCTCCTTCATTTTTTAATCCAGCGCCTTAAACTGCTCGGCCACGCTACCACCTTCATTTTTTATTTAAAAAAATTTAAATATATTTTATTTTATTCCTTTATTTGATAGATCGTGGCAAAGAGACAGAAAGAGAGACAGAGGGAGAAAATTGGTGCACCAGGGTCTCCAGCCACTGTAAACGAACTCCAGATGCATGCGCCCCCTTGTGCATCTGGCTTCCATGGGTCCTGGAGAGTCGAACCAGGGTCCCTAGGCTTCGCAGGCATGCGCCTTCACCGCTGAGCCATCTGTCCAGCCCCCTCCTTCATTTTTTAAAAACTGAAATAATTTTGTTTGAAGGATCATAGATGGATGGGGTTTTGCAACCTGCCTTCCAACAGGTGTGTCAAGTCCCTTTGTCATCGCCAGGACCAAATATCTGAGCAGATGCACCTGGGGAAGGAAAGAATGTTTTTTTTTTTTTTTTTTTTTTGAGGTAGAGTCTCACTCTGGTCCAGGCTGACCTTGAATTTACTATGTAGTCTCAGGGTGGCCTCAAACTCTGGCGATCCTCCTACCTCTGCCTCCCAAGTGCTGGGATTAAAGGTGTGCGCCACTACATCCGGCTCCTTTATGACTTTTTATTTTTCAGTTTTTTTTTGGGGGGGGGTAGGGTCTCACTCTTGTCCAAGGTGACCTGGAACTCACTCTGTAGTCCCAGGCTGGCCTTGAACTCACAACACTTTCTCCTATCTCTGCTTCCTGAATGCTGAGATTAAAAGCACAGGCCATGGGGCCTGGAGAGATGGCGTTAGTGGTTAAGCACTTGCCTGTGAAGCCTAAAGACCCGGTTCAAGGCTTGATACCCCAGGACCCACATAAGCCAGATGCACAAGGTGGAGCAGGCATCTGGAGTTCGTTTGCCCTGGCTTAAGTTCCTGACGTGTCCCCTCTCTCTCTCTTTCTCTTTTTCTCTCCCTCTCTGTCAAATAAATAAATAAAAATAAAAAAGCATTTAAAACAAGGTTTCGATCGCAAGCTACATCTCATTTGCTATATAGAGCTTACCCCAAACTGGGCTTCTTTAAAAATATGGCTTTGAGCCGGGCGTGGTGGCGCACGCCTTTAATCCCAGCACTCGGGAGAGGCAGAGGTAGGAGGATCGCCGTGAGTTCGAGGCCACCCTGAGACTACATAGTAAATTCCAGGTCAGCCTGTGCCAAAGTGAGACCCTACCTCAAAAAACCAAAAAAAAAAAAAAAGGCTTTGAGCCAAGTGTCTGGGCACACCCCTTATTAACCGCAGCACTTGGGAGTCTGAGGCAGGAGGATTGCCTTGAGTAGAGGCCATGCTGTGCTACGGGGTGTATTCCAGGTCTGCCTGAGCTACAGTGAGACCCTCTCTCAAAAATAAATAAACAAGCCGGGTGTGGTGACTCACGCCTTTAATCCCAGCACTCTGGAGGCAGGGTAGGAGGATCACCGAGAGTTCGAGGCCATCCTGAGACTACATAGTGAATTCCAGGCCAGCCTGGGCCAGAATGAGACCCTACCTTGCAAAACCCAAAAAAAAAAAAATAAATAAATAAATAAATAAACAGCTGGGCGTGGTGGCGCACACCTTGAATCCCAGCAGCATTCCGGAGAGGAGGCAGAGGTGGGAAGATTGCCTTGAGTTCAAGGCCACCCTGAGACCACATAGTGAATTCCAGGGCAGGTTGGGCTAGAGGGAGACCCTACCTCGAAAAACCAAAAATAAATAAATAAATGAATAAATTAGGGTGGAAGAGATGGTTCAGTGTTTAAGGTACTTGCCTGCAAAAAACCTCACGACCCGGGTTCGATTCCCCAGTGCTCACGTAAGACAGATGCACAAGGTGGCGCATGCATCTGGAATTCATTTTCAATAGTTAGAGGCCCTGCGTGCGCCCATTCTGTCTCTCAGTTTGTAAATAAAATCGGCTTTGCTTGTACGGTTGTATGTTATTTTCCACAAGCCCATTTCCCCCCACCCCCCGTGCGAAAATCCGTTAGGCTCATTTTCTTGGTAAAGTTTCCGTTATGTAACCTCAGTGTTAATTTTCTTTTAATGAACAAATGTAACATAATTACTTCTGTGGTTATGAAAACATTCTTTTGTCTCCCTTCTTCGTAACGATTCATTTTAGGAACAGCTACTTCCTTTAAAAAAATAACCACAAATTTTTTTTTTTTGCTTGTTCTTTTGCTAAAACGAGTGTTCAGAAAAACAACTTAATTTTTAAAAGGAGAAGTTATGCAGTTTTTCAGAATTTAATACGCTGTGCTCTTAAAGTCTTGGAGTGCTGTACTTTTATTTAATTTGTAAGTACTTTTATATCAACTAACTCTGTTTTAATAGTTTGCAACATCCTCATAAACCCACTTTCTTCTCTAAGCCGAGTTTGTGCTGAATTAAAAAAAAAATACCTTAAAATCTGTTCCTTCAGATGCTAATAATTTACAGTGCACAGGGACCAGTAAGAGGCTCTCACAGCAAAACAAATCTTCACACATCCCTAATTGGGGTAAGATGAGAGTGCTCAATCCAGCCCTAATAATAGCTAGCCCAGGCATATTTTGCAGAACTAATTAATGACACACTGTCACGCGAAGCTACCCACACAGGTTGTGTAACCCTGGCATGAATATACACATTAAAATAATTTTTTGGGGTGGGGGTGCTGGAGAGATGGCTTAGTGGTTAAGGCACTTGCCTGCAAAGCCAAAGGACCCAGGTTTGACTGCCCAGGATCCACGTAAGCCAGATGCACAAGGGGGGGGGGACAAGAATTTGCAGTTCATTTGCAGTAGGCAGAAGCCCTGGCATGCCCATTCTCCCTCTCTCTCTTTACCTGCCTATTTCTGTTTCTCTCTCTCTCAAATAAATAAATAAAAATAAAATATTAAAAAAAGAAGAAAAAATTCAGGGGATTTTTGTTGTTGTTGTTGTTCAATTTCAGTAGAAATGAGGTCTGCACTGGAAAAAAATCACGGTTTCCGCCAAATCTCAGAAACTTGAAATGACTCTTTCCCAAAAACCATGCATGCATACAGTGGGTTCTTCCTATGGAAACAGTTTTTAAAAATTTTATTTATTTTGGGCTGGAGAGATGGCTTAGCGGTTAAACGCTTGCCTATGAAGTCTAAGGACCCTGGTTCGAGGCTCGATTCTCCAGGACCCACGTAAGCCAGAGGCACAAGGGGATGCATGCATCTGGAGTTTGTTTGCAGTGGCTGGAGGCCCTGGTGCACCCATTCTCTCTTTCTCTCTCTCTCTCTCTCTCTACCTGCCTGCCTATTTCTGTATCTTTCTCTCTCAAATAAATAAATAAATAAATAAATAAATGAAATATTTTTCAAAAATTTATTTATTTTATTTGAGAGAAAGAGAGAGAGAGAGGGAAAAGATTGGGTACACCAGAGCCTCCACGAACTCCAGCTGCATGCTCCACCATGTGCATCTGGCTTACGTGGGACCTGGAGAATCAAACCTGGGTCCTTGGGCTTCACAGGCAAGCGCCTTAACCGCTAAGCCATCTCTCCAGCCCTCCTCACATGTTATTTGAGATCCTTTACCAGTACATTGCCCAGGCTGTGGTGGCCCACGAGCTGCCCGGAGATTGTCCTGGCTCCATCTCCCTTACCACCCTGGGTGAGTTGAGAACCACGTCTGCCTTAACATGTCCTGTGAGGGTTCAAACTCAGATCATCAAAGGCAATCACATGATCCTCTGAGCCATCTCCCCAGTGCTATGGTAACATTGAGTTTATTTTTATTTATTTACTGATTTATTATTTGAGAGTGACAGAAAGAGAAAGAGGCAGAGAGAGAGAGAGAGAGAATTGGGGGCACCAGGGCCTCCAGCCACTGCAAATGAACTCCAGATGCATGTGCCACCTTGTGCATCTGGCTGACGTGGGTCCTGGGGAGTCGAGCCTCGAACCGGGGCCCTTAGGCTTCACAGGCAAACGCTTGACCGCTAAACCATCTCTCCAGCCCCTGTGGTAACGTTTTGAAATGGAAGAGATACTAGGTATCCAGCATGCCCCGTGTTGATTGGTCCCTGGTGTGTTCATGGCAATAGTATGTTACCAAGTTCAAGGTCACAGGCATCTCTCCTGGCTGTCACTTTCTGATCTTCTTGCCTCCGCCTCTTCAGTCATTTCCCACCACAACTGGCAGCTCTGACACTTCATAGAACTCATCAGTTCCCAAGTACGATTGGTTACATCTCAATGTTGCCTTCTGGGCTACCATGAAGCAGCTAGAAGGAATGTCTTGGGGATGTAAATGTAGCCATGTGGGTCACCTGTAAGGTTTCTGCAGTCTTCTGCATCTCTTTTTAAAAAAATATTTTATTTTTTTTTTTTTTTTTTTTTTTTTTTTTTTTTTTTTGGTTTTTCGAGGTAGGGTCTCACTCTGGTCCAGGCTGACCTGGAATTAACTATGTAGTCTCAGGGTTGCCTCGAACTCTCAGTGATCCTCCTACCTCTGCCTCCCAAGTGCTGGGATTAAAGGCGTGCGCTACCACGCCCAGCCTATTTTTTTAAATTTTATTTATTGATTTGAGACAAAGAGAGAGAGAGAGGGAGGGAGAATGGGAACTCCAGGGCCTTCAGCAATTGCAAACGAACTCCAGACGCATGCACGCCCTTGTGCATCTGGCTTACGGGGGTCCTGGGGAATCGAACCTGGGTCCTTTGGCTTTGCAGGCAAGCACCTTAACCGCTCAGCTCTCCATCATATCCCCTCCCTCTCTCCATTGGTCTTATTAGCCTTTGAGAACGTCCAGGTATATACACTGCCTGCCAGGCTCTGCTCATCAGGTTGCCTGTGAGAGTATGGAAAAAAGTGCACACCCTTGCTGGGTGTGGTGGCGCACGTCTTTAATCCCAGCACTTGGGAGGCAGACGTAGGAGGATCCTGGCCATGAGTTCAAGGCCACCCTGAGACTACAGAGTGAATTCCAGGTCAGCCTGGGCTAGAGTAAGACTTTATCTCGAAAAACCAAATAAATAAATAAATAAATAAATAAACAAACAAACAAACAAACAAACAAATAATAAATAAAATAAATGAATATGAAATGCTGAAATGAATAAATTAGAAGAAAGACGTGGTTGATCGCTTTATGGAGCTTAGGAAACCAAGTTCAGGGTAAACACCCACAGGAATCTAGTGAGGCATCTGACAGGAGGGGGGCCTTGGGCTCTTTGTGTAAGATCATTGATGTTCCTAAGTCCCACGTTGCCCACGTTTATCCTGTTCTGGTTTTTCGTAAACAATCAGCACTTTCTATTTTGCTAGGAGAATATTGTTCTTTTTCTATTTCTTTTTCTTTTTTTTTTTTTTTTTTTGGTTTTTCGAGGTAGGGTGTCACTCTAGCCCCGGTTGACCTGGAACTCATTCTGCAGTCTCAGGGTGGCCTCGAACTCGTGGCGATCCTCCTACCTCTGCCTCCCAAGTGCTGGGAGGAAAGGCACGAGCCACCAGGCCAAACCATTAAAATGGAAAACTCATATTTTTTAATAGAAAAATTTTTAAATTTTTAAAATTTATGTAATTAATTAATTTATTTATTTGAGGGTGACCGACAGAGAGAAATAGAGAAAGAGAGAGAGAGAGAGAGAGAGGGAGAGAGAGAATGTGTGCACCAGGGCCTCCAGCCACTGCAAACCAACTCCAGATGCCTGCGCCACCTTGTACACGTGGGGCTTACGTGGGTCCTGGGGAATCGAGCCTTGAACCGGGGTCCCTAGGCTTCACAGGCAAGTGTTTAATCGCTAAGCCATCTCTCCAGGCCTGAAATTTTTAAAAAATATTTTATTTATTTGAAAGAGAGCAAGAAGCAGACAGAGTGAACATGGGCATGCCAGGGCCTCCAGCCATTGCAAACAAACTCCAGATACATGCAGCAACTTGTGCACCTGGCTTATGTGGGTCCTGGGGAATCGAACCTGGGTCCTTAGGCTTTGCAGGCAAGCACCTTAACTGCTAAGCCATCTCTCCAGCCCCTGAAATTTTTTTTTAAAAGTTTTATTTATTTATTTGGAAGCAGAGAGAGAGATAGAAGAGAGACAGAATGGGCACACCAGGGCCTCCATGTGCTGCAAACTACAGACGCATGCACCACTTTATGCAGCTGGCTTTGAGTGGGTACTGGGGAATTAAACTGGTCATTGGGATTTGCAGGCAAGCACCTCTCCAGAATGAAAAAAAAAAAAAAGAAAAGAAAAGAAACTTATATCGCTAAAGTATTTCCCATTTAGAGAGGCGATGTGAACAATAACCACTGTAGGATTAAAAGGTCCAAGCTGGAGAGAGGGCTCGGCAGTTAAGCCGCTTGCCCGCAAAGCCTAAGGACGTGGGTTCGATTCCCCAGGACCCACGTAAGCCAGATGCACAAGGTGACGCATGTGTCTGGAGTTCTTTTGCAGCGGCTGGAGGCCTTGGCGTACCCATTCGCTCTGTCTCTTCTCTCTCTGTCTTAAATAAATTAATAAATAATTTGTTTTTTAAAGAAGAGGTGTTTGTTTAGGGACAAAGAGGGCAAGGATGGAGTTGGCATGTGGTTGGATATTTAGATGGGACTCTCCAAAGAAAATCTGTTTCTGTCGCGTTGAAGAAAAATGAGTGCTTCCCGGTTATCCAGTCTCCCAGGTCCAGCTTCATCTTTTCCTGGAATGGAGTAGCCTGTGTCCCCCCCCCCAACACAATTGGGAGCTGGTGGACACTTTTTTTTTTTTCTGCAGACACTCACAAGTCACATGTAGTGGGTGGCAGGCCAGTCATAGCATAGATGGACCCCAAAAACCAAATTGCTCATCCGGGGTCTCAGTCACTCACATGCAAATTTCCTTTCTTCCACATGAAGTATTTATAACCCCCCCGCTGCTGAAGGCCTGGGTGATTTTCTTTCCAAGTTCCCCCTCTCCTGGCCCAGGGTGAAGTAAATAAATATTTGCTCAATTGCTTAATTGGGCTTTGGTGAAAGAGTGAGCACATATAAATTAGGCAGGATAATGAGTTAGTTGCATGGCGGACCAGGGAGTGCAGGGAACTTTGGAGGGGAGGGGGAATGGTGTGGAATCCTCCTATCTGCTCACCATAGGATGTTTAGAGGAATCACTGGCCCCCCACCCACTTGATGTCTGGGCACATCTCTCAGTCTGGCCCTCTTGGGGGTGGATGTTAATTACCTTCCTGTGACTGGGATAAAATACCTGACAGAAATCAGTGTAGGGGTTGGAGAGATGGCTTCGAGGTTAAGGCCCTTGTCTGCAAAGCCTAAGGATCCAGGTTTGATTCTCCAGGACCCACGTAAGCCAGAGGCACACATCTCTCAGTCTGGCCCTCTTGGGGGTATGGATGTTAATTACCTTCCTGTGACTGGGATAAAATACCTGACAGAAATCAGTGTAGGGGTTGGAGAGATGGCTTCGAGGTTAAGGCCCTTGTCTGCAAAGCCTAAGGATCCAGGTTTGATTCTCCAGGACCCACGTAAGCCAGAGGCACACATCTGTCAGTCTGGCCCTCTTGGGGGTGTGTATGTTAATTAACTTCTTGTTACTGGGATAAAATACCTGACAGAAATCAGTGTAGGGGTTGGAGAGATGGCTTCGAGGTTAAGGCCCTTGCCTGCAAAGCCTAAGGATCCAGGTTTGATTCTCCAGAGGCCCAAGGTAATGCACGTGTCTGCAGTGGCTGGAGGCCCTGGGGCACCCATTCTCTCTATCTGCCTCTTTCTCTCTCAAATGCATAAATAAGAATAACATGTATTTGTTTTTACAAGAAGAAAATCAGTTGAGGGGAGGCAGGGTTTATTTCAGCCTGTATTTCTAGGTTCCAGTACATCAGGGTGGGGCAGGCAGGGTGACAGGAGCTTGAATCAGAGCTGGTCATGACACACACAGTGGTGCAAGCAGGAAGTGATGAACACACTGCTGCTCAGCCAGCTCTTTCCTTCATTTTTATTTTATTTTATTTTATTTTATTTTATTTTTTTTATTTTTATTTTTTTTTTTTTGAGGTAGGTCTCACTCTGGTCCAGGCTGACCTGGAATTCACTCTGTCATCTCAGGGTGGCCTCGAACTCACGGTGATCATCCTATCTTTGCCTCCCAAGTGCTGGGATTAAAGGCGTGTGCCATCACGTCCGGCTCTCATTTCTATGTTTTTTTAAAAATATTTTTATTTATTTATGTTGAGAGACAGAAAGAGAGAGTGAATATGGGCGCCCCAGGGCCTCCTGCCACTGCAAATGAGCTCCAGGTGCATGGGCCACTTTGTGTATCTGTCTTTCTGTGGGTCCTGGGAGAATGGAGCCCAGGCCATCAGGCCTTGCAAGCAAGCGCCTTTAACCGCATCGCCATCTCTCCAGCCATCCTGCCACCTTTCCTGAGGTGGTGGGGAGGGGGGAGGAGTCCTCTACCTGCTGGCAGTTTGCCAGGCTTGCTCTTGACGTAGCTTCTGGAAAATTAAGTCTGTGGTCTCCACCGCCCTTCTTGCATAAAGTACATTGGGATTTTACAAAATTCCACTGCAGTGTCCAGCTGCCGCCTTCCTTGGTCTCCAGATCTCTGGTCCTCACATTTCCATGACAATTGCTTGATCCCCTGAGCCATCCCCCTGTCGTCAACCCCCACAGATGTGTGTGTGTGTGTGTATATATATATATATGATGTAGCCTCCGGTCTTCACAGTGATGTGTAAAACACTAGATTGTATCTTCAATTAACACCCTGACATTCATCTTCATTCTGTGCGTCTCTCAGAAGGGGAGCCAGGTTATGTGTGTTCAGCCTGACCTCCATCCAGCCCTCAGACTGTTACTCCCTCAGACTGTTATTTAATTTTGGACAAGGAACAATGTCCTTCAGGTCATTGTGTGCTGGGAGGACGGGCAGGAATGAGGGATGGCTCCCTTCCCTGCACACATCTGGCTACTGTCCGAAGGAGCCCAGCCCGCTCCTCTGTGCACTGGCGATTTTGAAACCTCCACTAAAACCAATCCTTTATTCCAGACCGCATCATGACATCGCACATTTCTCATTAACAAATCCAGAAGAGAGAGGAGACAAAAGTTAATAAAGCTAGAGATGAAAAAGGCAATATCACAACAGACACCAAAGAAATTCAGAAAATCACAAGGACATGCTTTAAGAATATATATGCCTCTGGGCTGGAGAGATGGCTTGGTGATTAAGACGCTTACCTGCAAAGCCAAAGGGCCCAGGTTCGATTCCCCAGGACCCACATAAGCCAGATGCACAAGGTGGCACATGCATCTGGAGTTCGTTTGCAGCATCAGGAGGCCCTGGCATACCTATTCTCTCTATCTGCCTCCCTCTCTCTCTCTCTCTCTCTCTCTCTAACAAATAAAAAAAAAAGTTTAAAAAAAAAAAGAATGTATATGCCTCTAAGTTGGAAAAGCTGAAAGAAATGGATGATTTCCTTGATTCACATGACCTACCAAAATTAAATCAAGAAGAGATCAACCATTTAAATAGACCTATAACTAGTAAGGATATCCAAGCAGTTATAAACAGTCTCCCAACTAAAAAATAGTCCAGGCCCAGATGGAGTCTCTGGTGAATTTTACCAGACATTCATAGAAGAACTAACACCAATGCTTCTCAAACTTTTCCATAAAATAGAAAAGGAAGGAATTCTACCGAAATCCTTCTATGAAGCCAGCATCACCCTGATACCTAAACCGGTAAAAGACAGAAGAAAAAAAGAAAATTACACACCAATCTCCCTTGTGAACATACACAAAAATTCTCAACAAAATACTAGCAAACAGAATACAAGAATATATCAGAAAGGTTATTCACCCCGACCAAGTAGGCTTTAATCCCAGAGCTGCAGGGATGGTTCAACATATGCAAATCCATAAATGTAATACACCATATAAATGTTCTGAAGGACAAAAATCACATGGTCATCTCAGTAGATGCAGAAAAGGCATTTGACAAAATCAAACACCCCTTCATGGTGAAAGTATTACAAAAACTGGGAATAGAGAATATCTCAACATAATAAAAGCTATTTATGACAAACCTACAGCCAACATAATACTAACTGGGGGAAAACTTGAAGCTTTTCCTCTAAATTCAGGAACAAGACAAGGGTGTCCACTTTCCCCACTACTATTTAATATAGTACTGGAAGTCTTAGCCACAGCAATAAGGCAAGAGACACTCATAAAGGGGATACAAATTGGAAGGGAAGAGATCAAATTATCATTATTTGCAGATGATATGGTTCTATGCATAACAGACCCTAAAGTCTCTACCAGCAGGCTGCTAGAGCTCATTAGCAAATATCTATCTTGCCAGGCCCAAAGAGCAAAGCTTTGAAGGCACTTCCTTAAACACACTGGGAGTCAGTCACATTTTCATTTTATTCCCGTCTTCTCTGTGTGTCTATGTAAATGTGCGTGCATGCCCATATGTGTGTGTGCATGTGCATATACATGTGACTTTGCATGCACAAGTGTGTGCAGGCCAGAGGGCAACCTCGATGTTGTTCCTCACGTGCCATACACCTTTGAAAGAATTTTAAAGAATTTTTATTTGTGTTTATTTATTTGAGAAAGACAGACAGAGAGAGAGAGAGAGAGAGAAAATTGAGAAAATGGGCACGCCAGGGCCTCCAGCCGCTGCAAACGAACTCCAGAGGCAGGCGCCACCCTGTACGCGTGGCTTTACGTGGGAACTGGGGAGTCGAACCTGGATCTTTAGGCTTCGGGGGAGGGAGAGAATGGGCGCACGCCGGGGCCTCCGGCCGCTGCAAGTGAACTCCAGACACATGGGCCACCTTGTGCATCTGGCTTTACATGGGTCCTGGGGACTCGAACCTGGGTCCTTTGGTTTTGCAGGCAAGTGCTTTAACTGCTAAGCCAACTCTCCTGGCCTAAAATTTTTCTTTGATCCCTGGTGTTCACCTTTTGAAAAGAAAAGAGAAGGTGTCTCATTTGGTTAGGGTTAGACTGGCTGACTGGCAAGTTCCAGGAACCCTCCTGCCTCCACCTCCCTAGTACTGTAATTATAGGTGTGTACCACCACACCTGGCATTTTTACGTGAATTCCTAGGACTGAACTCACGTCCTTGTGCTTACAAGGCAAGCACTTGACTGACAGAGCCCTGCCTGCCCAGATCCATGTCTATTTTTCTTTTTTAATTAACTTTTTTTTTTTGGACAACTTCTATACTTACAGACAATAAACCATGATATTTCCCTCCCCTCCCCCCATTCCCCTTCAGAACTCCACTCTCCATCATACCCCCTCCCTCTCTCCATGAATCTCTCTTTTAATTTGCTGTCATCATCTTCTTCTATTTTTGAGGGCCTTGTGAAGGTATTGCTAGGCACTGCAAGGTCATGGATATCGAGGCCAATTTCTGTCTGGACAGTTGCATTGTAAGAGGTCATACCCTTCCTTTGGCTCTTCCATTCTATCCGCCCCCTCTTCTGCAATGGGCCCTGAGCCTTGGAGGGTGTGACAGAGATGTTTCAGTGCTGGGCACTCCTCCATCCCTTCTTCTCAGCACTATGTTGCCTTTTGGGTCATCCCAGTGGTCATCGCCATCTGAAAAGAGAAGCTTCTCTAACCAGAAGTGAGAGTAGCGTTAATATGTGAATATGAACATTAAGTGTAGTGCTTTCAGGGCAGCTTGGTGGGAATAAAATATACATTTAGCCAGACAAGAGCAGGCTTTATACCCCTAAGGCTCATGACCTCCCCTGCCATAGACTTTTTTCAGTACCAGGCATGTATTCCCTCCCATGGAGCAGGCCTTCAGTCCAATTAGGGAGCAGTTGGTTTCCCCAAGAGCAGACATGCCACTAAATCATCAGCAGTGAAAACAGTGGACGCTGGAAACCTCAAGTTGGGCCAGACAGGCCCAATGACCGAACGGATGCAATAGTCGCATTTCCGTTTTTCTACACAGAATCTCCCTGCTGGTGTTAACCGGGAAAAGAAATATTGTGGTTGTCCGTAGACATATGTGAGAGAGGAGAATGTTGTGGGCACATGGGTCTCTTAATTCCCGTCTCGCTTGGGGCAGGAATATATGAATGATCCCCTCTGAAGAATTTATAGAGGGAGGGGGAGGAGTTATCACTATTGGCAAAAAGCAAGAAAAATAAGAGGAGTGGGCTGGAGAGATGGCTTAGCGGTTAAGCGCTTGCCTGTGAAGCCTAAGGACCCCGGTTCAAGGCTCGATTCCCGAGACTCACGAAAGTGAGATGCACAAGGTGGTGCCTGCATCTGGAAGTCATTTGCAGTGGCTGGAGGCCCTGGAGCTCCCATTCTCTCTTTCAGATAAATAAATAAATAAATAAAATTCTTTTTTGTTTACAAGCGACAGACAGAGAAAGAGGCAGATAAATAGAGAATGGGTGCACCAGGGCCTCCAGCCACTGCAAACAAACTCCAGATGCATGCACCACCTTGTGCATCTGGCTTACGTTTGTCCCGGGGAATCGAGCCTCGAACCAGGGTCCTGAGGCTTCACAGGCAAGAGCTTAACCGCTAAGCCATCTCTCCAGGCCAATAAATAAAATTAAAGAAAAAAACAGAAATAAGAGGGGTGACATGGCTCAACCGCAGAGAGACAGAGAAACAGGGAACTCCTTAGAAGGGTAATACAAGAACATGAACCTTAAGGGTGTGACAGAGGTGTTTCAGTGCTGGACACTCCTCCATCCCTTCTCAGCACTATGTTGCCTTTTAGGTCATCCCAGTGGTCATCACCATCTGAAAAGAGAAGCTTCTCTAACCAGAAGTGAGAGTAGCGTTAATATGTGAATATGAACATTAAGTGTAGTGCTTTCAGGGCAGCTTGGTGGGAATAAAATATACATTTAGCCAGACAAGAACAGGCTTTATACCCCTAAGGCTCATGACCTCACCTGCCATAGACTTTTGATTATGTTTTTCAGTACCAGGCATGTATTCCCTCCCATAGAGAGGGCCTCCAGTCCAATTAGAGAGCAGTTGGTTTCCCCCAAAGCAGACATGCCACTATTGTACTTGTTTGGTCATTTGACCTGTCTGGCCAAACTTGAGGCTTCCAGTGTCCACTGATTTCACCACTGATGACTTCTGTCTGCCATAGGGCTCTGTGCAAACAAAGGATTATCATGGCCATGCAAAGATGGGAGTCACCATTGCTCTGGCCATCATGATGGTCCTCCTTCAGTGACCGCCTGTGTTGTGCTTGCCTTCTGCAGGGAGATGAAGGCCCTCGGCTTTCTGATGCTTCTCCTGTGTGGAGCCCAGAGCCACGCAGCCTCCAGGCCCAACATTGTCCTCTTCATGGCCGACGACCTCGGTATCGGGGATCCGGGATGCTATGGAAACAAGACCCTCAGGTTTGGAAGGGCAGATGTCACACAGGCAATGTGTGTTGGGGTCCCCCGTAGAGCCAGCCCAGGAGGGACGGCAGGGTCTCTGTTGGGTAGGGGGTGAGAGGCGTGGAGTCACGACACAGACTCCGGGAGTTGGGTGGAAGCAGGCAGAGGGCGAGCTGCCGCAAACTCGTTTATTCAAGGAAGTGTAGGGGGTTTTACGGGCTTGGCTGGTCAATCGTTGTACCGGGTGGTCCCCTTCTTGTGACCAGTGACAGCCTGTCTCCGGGCAGATCATCTCGCAGCAGGTAGGAGGATCCCCGTGAGTTCGAGGCCACCCTGAGACTACATAGTGAATTCCAGGTTAACCTGGGCTAGAGTGAGGCCGTACCTTAAAAAACAAACAAACAAACAAAAAGAAAGTCAAGTGTTCAAGTCCCTCTGGGGTACAGAGTACTGAATCCTAACCACTAGGCCACACGGAATGCTCATATGTGTTTGAATACAGCCGTTTGGATTTTGTGTTCCTTTTCTGTTTTTAATTATTTTATTTATTTGAGAGAGAGAGAGAGAGAGAATGGACGCACCAGTGCCTCTAGATACTGCAAATGAACTCCAGATGCGTGCGCCACCTTGTGCATCTGGCTTTACTTGTGTACTGGGGAATTGAACCTGGGTCCTTCAGCTTTGCTGGGGAGCACTTTGACCACTAAGCCATCTCTCCAGCCTTTTTTTTTTTCCTTTTTCCTTAATGAGGAAATGATGACCTAAAAATAATTGGATCACACACACACACACACACACACACACAAAAACAGTAGAAACTAAATGAAAGGAGAGGGTAGGGAGAGGAATCCTGTCTTTTGCTAGAATATTCTATCATGATTTATGGGCAGTACCCATCACGAACTAGAGTTTGGACCATCGCCCCATTCATGAGATGGTATTGAATTTGAATTTTCCTATTATACAATCTTTACTTCCCCACCAACTTTTTTTTTTTTTTTTTTTTTTTTTTTGCAATAGGACAAACTGTCTTAAAAAGTGGATTTCTCTGATATGTGTTAGAGCAAACAGAAATGAATTAATTAATTGATTTCTTTTCAGGGCTGCAGATCAAACATAGGGCCTAATGCATACTAAAGAACTACTCCCCTGCTCAGGCGATCTCTGCCCCTAAAAATCAATTAGTCTTCTCAAAATAACCTTGTCAGGTATAGCTCAATTTATACCCAAATTTTTACATCGAACCTTCCAATGTATTTTTTTATTTTGATTTTATTTTATTTATTTATTTGCAAGCAGAGAGAGAGATAAAAGAGAGACAGACAGAGAGAGAATGGGCACGCCAGGGTCTCCAGCCACTGCAAATGAACTCCAGACACGTGCACCCCTTGTGCATCTGGCTTACGTGGGACCTGGAGAATCGAACCTGGGTCCTTTGGCTTTGCAGGCAAACACCTTAACTGCTAAGCCATCTCTCCAGCCCCCAATGTATTTTTTTTAAATGTATGCTGACTGAAGAATATTTGCTACTTTTTTTTTTTTTTTTGTTTTTTTTTTCATTTTTCGGTTTTTTGAGGTAGGGTCTCACTGTAGCCCAGGCTGACCTGGAATTCACTCTGTAGTCTCAGGGTGGCCTCGAACTCACAGCGATCCTCCTACCTCGGCCTCCCGAGTGCTGGGATTAAAGGCGTGCGCCACCATGCCCGGCATCTCTCTCTGTCTTTCTCCTTGCAAATAAATACTTTAAAAAATTTTTTTAAACATTAGAAAATATGAGCTGGGCGTGGTGGCGCACGCCTTTAATCCCAGCACTCGGGAGGCCGAGGTAGGAGGATCGCCGAGAGTTCGAGGCCACCCTGAGACTCCATAGTGAATTCCAGGTCAGCTTGAGGCAGAGTGAGACCTTACCTCAACAATCCAAAAGAAAAGGAAAAAAGAAAAGAAAAAAGAAAAGAAAAAAGAAAAGAAACAGAGATAAGAGTGGCTTCTCTCGTCACTCACCGCAAATGAACTCTAGATGCATGCACCACGCATCTGCGTACTGGGGAATTGAACTCAGGCCCCTAGGCTTTGCAAGCAAGCGCCGTGAACTGCCGAGTCACCCCTCCAGCCCTCTCTCCTGCGCTTTTGCTAAGAGCTTGCCTTTAGCCACATAGTGTTCAGGTGGGGTAATTGGAGGTGACAGCTTTTCTCTGGACACACTCCTGCCCACTGCGTACGCTTGGGATCCGAGCTTCTGAGTTCAGTCAGGCTTGGATCCCCAAGGTGGCCGGTGGACTCTGGCCCTGGTTGTGAGCATTCACGGTGACAGTCTCTGCTGGGGGTGTTGACTTCTGTAAACCTGTTTTCCTAGTGGGGCCTCCCAGTTGTCCTTCGTTTGAGCTGTCCTTACGGCATGCGGGGTGACTTTTCGTACCTTGTAGATTCATCAGAAATGGACCGGGTTGACCTCTAACCTGTCAAAGTGACCCCTCCATGTTCTCACCGCAAGTACGAGTTGCTCAGGCCTCTTTGGGCCCTCTTTCGGAGGTACGCTCCCCAAATACTTACCAGGGGGATTTTTCACGTGTAGGACATTGCTTGTCAGGTCAACATCATGCTTCTGGGCCTTCTGCAAACATCTTTCTGTGGGAACGTCCTCAAAAATGGATGTCAGGTTCTGGATGAAGTGTTACAGGCCTAATGAAGCTTTTGTAATATGTATGGCTTTTGATATTTTATTTATTTGAGAGAGAAAGATCGAGAGAGAGAGAGGGAGAGAGAAAGAATGGGTACTCCAGGGTCTATGCCACTGCAGACAAATTTTAACTGTATGTGCCACCTTGTGTGTCTGGCTTTATGTGGGTACTGGGGCATAGATCCTGGGTGCTTAGTTAGGCTCTGCAGGCAAGTATCTTAACTGCTGAGCCATTTCTCCAACCCAACTTATAGGTTTTAGAACGTGGCTTTGGCAGCACCCTTTGTGTCCACCTGTATGCTGGCTGTCCTCTGCATTTTTTAAAGGTTTTAAAATTTTTTATTTATTTATTTTTGAGACAGAGAGAAAGGGAGAGAGAGGGAGAAGGAGAGAGAGAGGGAGAGAGAAAGAATGGGTACTCCAGGGTCTATAGCCACTGCAGACAAATTTTAACTGTATGTGCCACCTTGTGTGTCTGGCTTTATGTGGGTACTGGGGAATAGAACCTGGGTCCTTACTTAGGGTCTGCAGGCAAGTATCTTAACTGCTGAGCCATTTCTCCAACCCAACTTATAGGTTTTAGAACGTGGCTTTGGCAGCACCCTTTGTGTCCACCTGTATGCTGGCTGTCCTCTGCATTTTTTAAAGGTTTTAAAATTTTTTATTTATTTATTTTTGAGACAGAGAGAAAGGGAGAGAGAGGGAGAGGGAGAGAGAGAGGGAGAGAGAAAGAATGGGTACTCCAGGGTCTATAGCCACTGCAGACAAATTTTACGTGTATGTGCCACCTTGTCTGTCTGGCTTTATGTGGGTACTGGGGAATAGAACCTGGGTCCTTACTTAGGCTCTGCAGGCAAGTATCTTAACTGCTGAGCCATTTCTCCAACCCAACACCCTTTGTGTCCACGTATATGCTGGCTGTCCTCTGCATTTTTTAAAGGTTTTGAAAATTTTTATTTATTTATTTTTGAGACAGAGGGAAAGGGAGAGCGAGGGAGAGGGAGAGAGAGAGGGAGAGAGGGAGAGAGAAAGAATGGGTACTCCAGGGTCTATGCCACTGCAGACAAATTTTAAGTGTATGTGCCACCTTGTGTGTCTGGATTTATGTGGGTACTGGGGAATAGATCCTGGGTGCTTAGTTAGCCTATGCAGGCAAGTGTCTTAACTGCTGAGCCATTTCTCCAACCCAACTTATAGGTTTTAGAACGTGGCTTTGGCAGCACCCTTTGTATCCACCTATATGCTGGCTGTCCTCTGCATTTTTTCAAGGTTTTTAAAATTTTTATTTATTTGTTTTTGAGACAGAGAGAAAGGGAGAGAGAGGGAGAGGGAGAGAGAGAGGGAGAGAGAAAGAATGGGTACTCCAGGGTCTATGCCACTGCAGACAAATTTTAACTGTATGTGCCACCTTGTGTGTCTGGCTTTATGTGGGTACTGGGGCATAGATCCTGGGTGCTTAGTTAGGCTCTGCAGGCAAGTTTCTTAACTGCTGAGCCATTTCTCTAACCCAACTTACAGGTTTTAGAACGTGGCTTTGGCAGCACCCTTTGTGTCCACGTATATGCTGGCTGTCCTCTGCATTTTTTCAAGGTTTTTAAATTTTTTATTTATTTATTTTTGAGACAGAGAGAAAGGGAGAGAGAGGGAGAGGAGAGAGAGAGGGAGAGAGAAAGAATGGGTACTCCAGGGTCTCTAGTCACTGCAGACAAATTTTAAGTGTATGTGCCACCTTGTGTGTCTGGCTTTATGTGGGTACTGGGGCATAGATCCTGGGTGCTTAGTTAGGCTCTGCAGGCAAGTGTCTTAACTGCTGAGCCATTTCTCCAACCCAACTTATAGGTTTTAGAACGTGGCTTTGGCAGCACCCTTTGTATCCACCTATATGCTGGCTGTCCTCTGCATTTTTTAAAGGTTTTAAAATTTTTATTTATTTATTTTTGAGACAGAGAGAAAGGGAGAGAGAGGGAGAGGGAGAGAGAGAGGGAGAGAGAAAGAATGGGTACTCCAGGGTCTCTAGTCACTGCAGACAAATTTTAAGTGTATGTGCCACCTTGTGTGTCTGGCTTTATGTGGGTACTGGGGCATAGATCCTGGGTGCTTAGTTAGGCTCTGCAGGCAAGTATCTTAACTGCTGAGCCATTTCTCTCAACCCAACTTACAGGTTTTAGAACGTGGCTTTGGCAGCACCCTTTGTGTCCACCTGTATGCTGGCTGTCCTCTGCATTTTTTAAAGGTTTTAAAATTTTTTATTTATTTATTTTTGAGACAGAGAGAAAGCGAGAGAGAGGGAGAGGGAGAGAGAGAGGGAGAGAGAAAGAATGGGTACTCCAGGGTCTATGCCACTGCAGACAAATTTTAACTGTATGTGCCACCTTGTGTGTCTTGGTTTGTGTGGGTACTGGGGCATAGATCCTGGGTGCTTAGTTAGGCTCTGCAGGCAAGTATCTTAACTGCTGAGCCATTTTCTAACCCAACTTACCGTGGCTTTGGCAGCACCCTTTGTGTCCACGTATATGCTGGCTGTCCTCTGCATTTTTTAAAGGTTTTTAAAATTTTTATTTATTTATTTTTGAGACAGAGAGAAAGGGAGAGAGAGGGAGAGGGAGAGAGAGGGAGAGAGAAAGAATGGGTACTCCAGGGTCTCTAGTCACTGCAGACAAATTTTAAGTGTATGTGCCACCTTGTGTGTCTGGCTTTATGTGGGTACTGGGGCATAGATCCTGGGTGCTTAGTTAGGCTCTGCAGGCAAGTGTCTTAACTGCTGAGCCATTTCTCCAACCCAACTTATAGGTTTTAGAACGTGGCTTTGGCAGCACCCTTTGTGTCCACCTATATGCTGGCTGTCCTCTGCATTTTTTAAAGGTTTTTAAAATTTTTATTTATTTATTTTTGAGACAGAGAGAAAGGGAGAGAGAGGGAGAGGGAGAGGGAGAGAGAGAGGGAGAGAGAAAGAATGGGTACTCCAGGGTCTCTAGCCACTGCAGACAAATTTTAAGTGTATGTGCCACCTTGTGTGTCTGGCTTTATGTGGGTACTGGGGAATAGAACCTGGGTCCTTACTTAGGGTCTGCAGGCAAGTATCTTAACTGCTGAGCCATTTCTCCAACCCAACACCCTTTGTGTCCACGTATATGCTGGCTGTCCTCTGCATTTTTTAAAGGTTTTTAAAATTTTTATTTATTTATTTTTGAGACAGAGAGAAAGGGAGAGAGAGGGAGAGGGAGAGAGAGAGGGAGAGAGAAAGAATGGGTACTCCAGGGTCTCTAGTCACTGCAGACAAATTTTAAGTGTATGTGCCACCTTGTGTGTCTGGCTTTATGTGGGTACTGGGGCATAGATCCTGGGTGCTTAGTTAGGCTCTGCAGGCAAGTATCTTAACTGCTGAGCCATTTCTCCAACCCAACTTATAGGTTTTAGAACGTGGCTTTGGCAGCACCCTTTGTGTCCACCTGTATGCTGGCTGTCCTCTGCATTTTTTAAAGGTTTTAAAATTTTTATTTATTTATTTTTGAGACAGAGAGAAAGGGAGAGAGAGGGAGAGGGAGAGAGAGAGGGAGAGAGAAAGAATGGGTACTCCAGGGTCTCTAGTCACTGCAGACAAATTTTAAGTGTATGTGCCACCTTGTGTGTCTGGCTTTATGTGGGTACTGGGGAATAGAACCTGGTCTAGTTAGGGTCTGCATGTGGGTCTTAACTGCTAAGCCACTCCAACCCAAGACCCTGGTGTCCACGTATATGCTGGCTGTCCTCTGCATTTTTAAGGTTTTTAAAATTTTTTTATTTATTTTTGAGACAGAGACAGGGGAGAGAGGAGAGAGGGAGAGAGAGGGGGAGAGAGAAAGAATGGGCAGGGTCTCTAGTCACTGCAGACAAATTTTAAGTGTCTTAACCTTGTGTGTCTGGCTTTATGTGGGTACTGGGGCATAGATCCTGGGTGCTTAGTTAGGCTCTGCAGGCAAGTGTCTTAACTGCTGAGCCATTTCTCCAACCCAACTTATAGGTTTTAGAACGTGGCTTTGGAAGCACCCTTTGTGTCCACCTGTATGCTGGCTGTCCTCTGCATTTTTTAAAGGTTTTAAAACTATTTATTTATTTATTTTTGAGCCAGAGAGAAAGGGAGAGAGAGGGAGAGGGAGAGAGAGAGGGAGAGAGAAAGAATGGGTACTCCAGGGTCTCTAGTCACTGCAGACAAATTTTAAGTGTATGTGCCACCTTGTGTGTCTGGCTTTATGTGGGTACTGGGGAATAGAACCTGGGTCCTTACTTAGGCTCTGCAGGCAAGTATCTTAACTGCTGAGCCATTTCTCCAACCCAACTTATAGGTTTTTGTGTCTATATGCTGGCTGTCCTCTGCATTTTTTAAAGGTTTTTAAAATTTTTATTTATTTATTTTTTTGAGACAGAGAGAAAGGGGGAGAGAGGGAGAGGGGAGAGAGAGAGGGAGAGAGAAAGAATGGGTACTCCAGGGTCTCTAGTCACTGCAGACAAATTTTAAGTGTATGTGCCACCTTGTGTGTCTGGCTTTATGTGGGTACTGGGGCATAGATCCTGGGTGCTTAGTTAGGCTCTGCAGGCAAGTATCTTAACTGCTGAGCCATTTCTCCAACTTATAGGTTTTAGAACGTGGCTTTGGCAGCACCTTTGTGTCCACCGCATATGCTTTCTAGAACCCAACTTATAGGTTTTGTCCTCTGCAAGCACCCTTTTCCAAGGTTTTAAAATTTTTATTTATTTTTTAAAGGTTTTTAAAATTTTTATTTATTTATTTTTGAGACAGAGAGACTGCAGGAAAGAGAGGGACTGGGGAATAGAGGGTCCTTAGAGCTCTGCAGGGTCTTAAGAGAGAAAGAATGTGTCCACCATGGGTCCTCTGCATTTTTAAAGGTTTTTAAAATTTTTATTTATTTATTTTTGATAGCCACTGCAGACAAATTTTAAGTGTATGTGCCACCTTGTGTGTCTGGCTTTATGTGGGTACTGGGGAATAGATCCTGGGTGCTTAGTTAGCCTATGCAGGCAAGTGTCTTAACTGCTGAGCCATTTCTCCAACCCAACACCCTTTGTGTCCACGTATATGCTGGCTGTCCTCTGCATTTTTTAAAGGTTTTGAAAATTTTTATTTATTTATTTTTGAGACAGAGAGAAAGGGAGAGCGAGGGAGAGGGAGAGAGAGAGGGAGAGAGAAAGAATGGGTACTCCAGGGTCTATAGCCACTGCAGACAAATTTTAAGTGTATGTGGCACCTTGTGTGTCTGGCTTTATGTGGGTACTGGGGAATAGAACCTGGGTCCTTACTTAGGGTCTGCAGGCAAGTATCTTAACTGCTGAGCCATTTCTCCAACCCAACTTATAGGTTTTAGAACGTGGCTTTGGCAGCACCCTTTGTGTCCACCTGTATGCTGGCTGTCCTCTGCATTTTTTAAAGGTTTTTAAAATTTTTATTTATTTATTTTTGAGACAGAGAGAAAGGGAGAGAGAGGGAGAGGGAGAGAGAGAGGGAGAGAGAAAGAATGGGTACTCCAGGGTCTACAGCCACTGCAGACAAATTTTAAGTATATGTGCCACCTTGTGTGTCTGGCTTTATGTGGGTACTGGGGAATAGATCCTGGGTGCTTAGTTAGGCTCTGCAGGCAAGTGTCTTAACTGCTGAGCCATTTCTCCAACCCAACTTATAGGTTTTAGAACGTGGCTTTGGAAGCACCCTTTGTGTCCACCTATATGCTGGCTGTCCTCTGCATTTTTTAAAGGTTTTTAAAATTTTTATTTATTTATTTTTGAGACAGAGAGAAAGGGAGAGCGAGGGAGAGGGAGAGAGAGAGGGAGGGAGAGAAAGAATGGGTACTCCAGGGTCTATAGCCACTGCAGACAAATTTTACGTGTATGTGCCACCTTGTGTGTCTGGCTTTATGTGGGTACTGGGGCATAGATCCTGGGTGCTTAGTTAGGCTCTGCAGGCAAGTATCTTAACTGCTGAGCCATTTCTCCAACCCAACTTATAGGTTTTAGAACGTGGCTTTGGAAGCACCCTTTGTGTCCACCTGTATGCTGGCTGTCCTCTGCATTTTTTAAATGTTTTTAAAATTTTTATTTATTTATTTTTGAGACAGAGAGAAAGGGAGAGAGAGGGAGAGGGAGAGAGAGAGGGAGAGAGAAAGAATGGGTACTCCAGGGTCTATAGCCACTGCAGACAAATTTTAAGTGTATGTGCCACCTTGTGTGTCTGGCTTTATGTGGGTACTGGGGAATAGATCCTGGGTGCTTAGTTAGGCTCTGCAGGCAAGTTTCTTAACTGCTGAGCCATTTCTCTAACCCAACACCCTTTCTGTCTACCTATATGCTGGCTGTCCTCTGCATTTTTAAAAGGTTTTTAAATTTTTTTATTTTTTATTTTTTGGTTTTTCAAGGTAGGGTCTCACTCTGGTCCAGGCTGACCTGGAATTAACTATGTAGTCTCAGGGTGGCCTCGAACTCTCGGCGATCCTCCTACCTCTGCCTCCCGAGTGCTGGGATTAAAGGCGTGCACCACCACGCCCGGCTAGGTTTTTAAAATTTTTTATTTATTTTTGAGACAGAGACAAAGGGAGAGAGAGAGAGAAAGAATGGGTATTCCAGGGCCTCCAACCATTGCAAATGAACTCCAGACTCATGTGCTCCCTTGTGTATCTGGCTTACCGTGTGTCCTGGAGCATGGAACTGGGGTTCTTTCTTTGTCTTTGCAGGCAAACGCCTTAACTGCTAAGCCATCTGTCCAGACCCACCTTCAGTTATTCTTATAGCTCTTTCTGCAAAGCTGATTGAAGGAATCACTCACCTTTTGGAATGACAGTTGCTTTTTTTCTTGTAATGTATATATATATATATATATATATATATATATATATGTATATATATGTGTGTGTGTGTGTATATGTATATATATATATATATATGTGTATGTGTGTGTGTGTGTATATATATGCTTGACTTCTATTATTCATGTATTTTTGTGAATACATGTATTGGTTTTACTTTTGCAATGCCAAGGATTGAACCCAGATTTTCCAACATTTCACCCCTGGGCTACATCTCCAGCCCTGTATTTATTTTACTTGGTATTTTATGAATATATTTATTTTAATGTATCATGTTACAGTGTGCTTTTGCTAACTTTTTTCCGTACTTAAACAACTTGTCGGGGACATTTATCTCATACTAAAGCTAGTCCGATAAGATTCCAACCTGAGTCATTTACTGTAAGAATAAGAGAAAAGCTCTTGACCTGAAGCTGGGAGGACACGGCCCAGCTAGGCAAGGGCACCATGCGAGGGCAGTAGAGAGAGCAGGAGGGCACTGTCACTGTTCAGTCCCCACCCAGACTGGTCCCAGGAGTTTCCCAACCCTATGCTCACTGGTGCCCACCTTTCCTTGAGACCAAGATACAAGCCAGTGTTCTGGGCTTCAGTTCCCATCCTCGAAAGACAATGGCTCTGCAATCCACAGAACTCTCACACACCCAGAACAGACTGAGTCACAGATGCCTCAGGTGCTGGGGACTCATTTACCCTGATGAACAAAGCTACAGTTTTAGCATCCTCACCACTGCTGTCTGTCTGTCTGCTTTTACATTTTTGTGTTACCTCTTCTATTGTGATCACCACAGGGTTGACTGCGTGGGTTAAACCAGTGGCCTGAGGTCAGGGACCAGATTCAGGTAGCATGGCAGTATGGGACTCTGGGATCTTGTTCCTAGCCACAGCCTAGCCCACCTCAGTGGGTTTCCACCCCAGCTCTAGGCCATCCCAAACTCAGATATAACCTGAGCCCTAGCCTCAATGGGCATTCGCTCTTCAAGCTTACCCACAGTGTCACTCATAGAATCCTGCTCCACGGGCCAGGCCTGGTGACTGCTGGAATGGGGAGGAGGAATGAATCCAGAAACACTTAACACTTGGACTTGGTCCTGGACTGCCAGATGGTGCTTTGTGTTTTGTTTTGTTTTGTTTTGTTTGTTTTTGTTTTTTGTTTGTTTGGTTTTTTTAGAGGGAGGATGCTTCTTGTCGTAGTTACCTTCTCATTGTCAGGACAAGACACCGGACCATAAGTAGTATATGGGAGGAAAAGATTTATTTGGGCTTACAGTTCCAAAGGGAAGTCTCATCATGGTGGAGAAAGTGTGGCAGAGCAGAGGCTGGGCATCACAGCTTGTCACGTTAGCTGGGAGATAGCAGGAAGAATGACATAGTTAAAGAACATCCTGTGGGTCTCGTTCCTTTCCCGTTCCCGTGGGGTCGTTGGCCACCAACGTCCCGGGCAAAGGAGGAGTTGGGAGGGAAGCAGCAGGGTCCTCCCTGGAGTGCCATGCGATGACACAAGAACACATGAAGGGGCAATGAGCACCCGGGAGACCGTCTGATGGACAGCACTCATTTATTCAAAAGGGAATGGGTTTATAAGCACTTGGGGAAGGTTGAGATGGCATGTACAGACTATATGGCAATCGGATGCATAGTTTACGGGCTGTTATCTAGATAGAGGAAGGACTAGTAACTTCAAAGCTATGGGGGAAGGATAAGGGAAGGTAGGGGGAAGGGCGGAAGAAGAGATTGACAGAAGGCTGTGACTTCAAAACTGTCAGGGGTGGGAAGGCTACGTGACTTCAGCCACATGAGGGTCTCTTGGGCAGCTAGCCACAAGGTCAGGAATTGTGGGTGGCAAAGTCTGATTTATGGAATGGTCAGAGCCTTTTGGGGTCTTGGGGGAGCCCCTCGCCAGTTCTGCCCACTCTGGGTGATGACAGCTCACTACAACCTACAACATAGGGAAAGCCGTTACTGTCACCAGGGACTCCTGACAGAGGACCAGCTGCAACTCCACAGCCCAGGGTCCCTGGCCATGTCCAATAGTTCAGGTCAGCCTCCTCACAGGTCCAGCCTGTTACTAGCAAGGCCCACGCGTCTGGCGTGTTTCTTTCCTCGCAGAACTCCCAACATTGACCGCCTGGCTAGCGGCGGCGTGAAGCTCACGCAGCACCTGGCAGCGTCGCCCTTGTGCACACCCAGCAGGGCGGCCTTCATGACAGGCCGCTACCCCATCCGATCAGGTAACTGACCCAGCCCCCACCTGTGCCTGATGCCACCTGCAACATCAGCGTCTCCCCGTGCTCATGGGATGACTTTTTTTTTTTTTTTTCCCACTTTAGGAATGGCCTCTCGGAACCGCCTGGGAGTGTTCATCTTTACCGCTTCCTCTGGGGGGCTGCCCCCCAGTGAGGTCACGTTTGCCAAGCTTCTGAAGGAGCAAGGGTACACAACAGCGCTGATAGGTATGAGCAGCTGATGAGGGAGGTTGGGCAAGGTGAGACACAGAGAGAGAGAGAGACAGAGAGAGAGAGACAGAGAGAAAGCCACTGCAAAGGAACTCCAGATGCATGTGTCCCCTTGTGCATCTGGCTTTACGTGGGTTCTGCAGAATTGAACCTGGGTCTTTTGGCTGTGCAGGCAAACACCTTAACCGCTAAGCCATCCCTCCAGCCCCCCCTTTTTTTTTTTATAAAAACTTATCTATTTATTTAAGAGAGAATTTATTTAAGGCAAACAGGGAGAAAGAGAATGGGTGCGTCAGGGCCTCCAGCCACTGCAAACTGACTCCAGAGGCAATGTGCCACCTTGTGCATCTGGCTTTACATGGGTTCTGGAGAATTGAACCTGGGTCCTTTGGCTGTGCAGGCAAACACCTTAACTGCTAAGCCATCCCTCCAGCACCCCCCCTTTTTTAAATAAAAACTTATCTATTTATTTAAGAGAGAATTTATTTAAGGCAAACAGGGAGAAAGAGAATGGGTGCGTCAGGGCCTCCAGCCACTGCAAACCGACTCCAGATACATGTGCCACCTTTTGCATCTGGCTTTACGTGGGTTCTGGAGAATTGAACCTGGGTCCTTTGGCTGTGCAGGCAAACACCTTAACTGCTAAGCCATCCCTCCAGCACCCCCTTTTTTATATAAAAACTTATCTATTTATTTAAGAGAGAATTTATTTAAGGCAAACAGGGAGAAAGAGCATGGGTGAGTCAGGGCCTCCAGCCACTGCAAACTGACTCCAGACGCAATGTGCCACCTTGTGCATCTGGCTTTACATGGGTTCTGGAGAATTGAACCTGGGTCCTTTGGCTGTGCAGGCAAACACCTTAACCGCTAAGCCATCCCTCCAGCACCCCCCCTTTTTTTTTTTATAAAAACTTATCTATTTATTTAAGAGAGAATTTATTTAAGGCAAACAGGGAGAAAGAGAATGGGTGCGTCAGGGCCTCCAGCCACTGCAAACTGACTCCAGATACATGTGCCACCTTGTGCATCTGGCGTTACGTGGGTTCTGGAGAATTGAACCTGGGTCCTTTGGCTGTGCTGGCAAACACCTTAACCGCTAAGCCATCCCTCCAGCCTCCCCCCCCCTTTTTTAATAAAAACTTATCTATTTATTTAAGAGAGAATTTATTTAAGGCAAACAGGGAGAAAGAGAATGGGTGAGTCAGGGCCTCCAGTCACTGCAAACTGACTCCATATACATGTGTCCCCTTGTGCATCTGGCTGACGTGGGTTCTGGAGAATTGAACCTGGGTCCTTTGGCTGTGCAGGCAAACACCTTAACTGCTAAGCCATCCCTCCAGCACCCCCCTTTTTTTTTTTTATAAAAACTTATCTATTTATTTAAGAGAGAATTTATTTAAGGCAAACAGGGAGAAAGAGCATGGGTGCGTCAGGGCCTCCAGCCACTGCAAAGGAACTCCAGATGCATGTGTCCCCTTGTGCATCTGGCTTACGTGGGTTCTGGAGAATTGAACCTGGGTCCTTTGGCTGTGCAGGCAAACACCTTAACCACTAAGCCATCCCTCCAGCCCCCCCCCTTTTTTTTTATAAAAACTTATCTATTTATTTAAGAGAGAATTTATTTAAGGCAAACAGGGAGAAAGAGCAAGAATCAGGGCCTCCAGCCACTGCAAACCGACTCCAGACCTGCCACCTTGTGCATCTGGGCAAACTGACTCTGGAGAATTGAACCTGGGTCCACCTGTGCAGGCAAGCACCTTAATCTAAGCCATCCCTCCAGCCCCCTTTTTAAATAAAAACTTATCTATTTATTTAAGAGAGAATTTATTTAAGGCAAACAGGGAGAAAGAGTATGGTGGGTCAGGGCCTCCAGCCACTGCAAACTGCAATGTGCCACCTTGTGCATCTGGCTTTACGTGGGTTCTGGAGAATTGAACCTGGGACCTTTGGCTGTGCACGCAAACACCTTAACTGCTAAGCCATCCCTCCAGCCCCCCCTTTTTTTTTAATAAAAACTTATCTATTTACTTAAGAGAGAATTTATTTAAGGCAAACAGGGAGAAAGAGCATGGGTGCGTTAGGGCCTCCAGCCACCGCAAACTGACTCCAGACGCAATCTGCCACCTTGTGCATCTGGCTTTACGTGAGTCCTAGGGAATCGAACCTGGGTCCTTAGGCTTCTAGATTAGTGCATTAAGCCTCTATGCCAGCTCTCCAGCCCTCCCCCAGTGGTTTTCTCCCATGGATAGGAATGATGAAATGTCTCTGCATACTTATCATGTTTACTAGCAAGACAAACCCTGCACTGTCGTAACATAGGAACAAAATCACACTGCTTACTCCCACATCTTCTTGATTGATTTTTCATTTTTTTGGGTTTTCGAGATATGGTCTCATTCTGGCTCAGGCTGACCTGGAATTCACTCTGTCATCTCAGGCTGGCCTCGAACTCATGGTGATCCTCCTACCTCTGCCTCCCGAGTGCTGGGATTAAAGGCGTGCGCCACCACGCCCAGCTTCCCACATATTCTTTGTTTTAAGGTTCTCAAATATGACTTTAATTTTTTTATTGACAACTTCTACACTTACAATAAACCATATTTCCTTCCTCTCCTCACATTCCCATTTAGAACTCTACTCTCCGTCATATCCCCTCCCTCTCTCCATTAGTCTCTCTTTTAATTTGATGTCATCATCTTTTACTTCTATTATGAGGGTCTTGCAGAGGTATTGCTAGGCACAGCAAGGTCATGGATATTGAGGCCAATTTCTGTCTGGGCAGTTGCATTGTAAGAGGTCATACCCTTCCTTTGGCTCTTCCATTCTATCCACCCCCTCTTCCACAATGGTCCCTGAGCCTTGGAGGGTGTGACAGAGGTGTTTCAGTGCTGGACACTCCTCTGTCCCTCCTTCTCAGCACTGTGTTGCCTTTTGGGTCATCCCAGTGGTCATCACCATCTGAAAAGAGAAGCTTCTCTAACCAGAAGTGAGAGTAGCATTAATATATGAATATGAACATTAAGTTCTTGGGGTAACCAACTGCTCCCTAATTGGACTGAAGGCCCTCTCTGTGGGAGGGAACACATACCTGGTACTGAAAAAACTAAGCAAAAGTCTATGGCAGGTGAGGTCATGAGCCTCAGGGGTATAAAGCCTGCTCTTGTCTGGCTAAATGTATATATTATTCCCACATCTTCTTAACAAAGCCATCACCCCCTCCGTTCAGGCGCTCCTTCCTTGTACAGTATAGTTAACTTTTTATAAGGAACCTTTAGAGATATCTGAAATGATTATTTGATTGACTGAGTGAGAGTCCTTCACACTTCAGGGGTATGCTTTATTTATTTTTATTAATTTGCAAGGAGAGAGAGGAAGAGAGTGCGAGTGAGAGCAAAAATGAGAGACAGAGAGAAAGAGAGAGAGAGAGAATGGGCACGCCAGGGCCTCTTGCTCCTGTAAAAACTCTACATACATAGACCACCTTGTGCACCTGCCTTACATGGGTCCTGGGGAATCGAACCTGGATCATTAGGCCTTGCAGGCAAGCACATTAACCTGTCAGCCATCTCTGCAGCACCCCCTTCTCTCTTTTAAAAAAATTTTTATTTTATTTTTTTATTTTTGGAAAGAGACACAGAGAGAGACAGAGAGAGATAGAGAGAGGTGGGGAGGAATACAGAGATGGGCGCGCCAGCAGTCTCTCAGCTGCTGCGAACGAAATCCAGATGCATGCGCCCCCTTGTGGTCAAGTGTGGCATTGCGCCCTTGCATCACTTTGCATCTGGCTAAACGTGGGACCTGGAGATTGGAACCGCTGGAGATGGGAACCAGTGTTCTTAGGCTTAGCAGGCAGGTGCCTTAACCGCTAAGCCATCTCTCCAGCCCCCTTCTCTCTTTTAAGTTGATCATGTCAGGAATTTTCTGTGGTGGCAGCATGCTGATTATCACAAACCCTGACCAGTTACTAAGAGGGCACACGCCATTCAGCATTGCCAGTCAGAAGGGAGAATTCCCTTGAGGCTATTTTTGGCTTTATTTATTTATTTACTTACTTATTTTTTGAGAGAGGGAAAGAGAGAGAGAGAGAGAGAGAGAGAGAGAAAGGGTGCACCAGGATCTCCAGCCACTGTAAGCGAACTCCAGACGCATGCGCCACCTTGTGCATCTGGCTTTATGTGGGCACTGGGGAATCGAACTGAGGTCCTTAGGCTTTGCAAGCAAGTGCCTTGACTGCTAAGCCATCTCTCCAGCCCTTGTATGTTTGTTTCTTTTTGTTGTTGTTTCAGGGTAGGGTTTCACAGTAGTCTAGGCTGCCTTGGAATTCACTGTGTAGTCCCGGGCTGGCCTCGAACTCACGGCCACGCTCCTCCCTCCTCTGCCTCCCGAGTGCTGCTGGGATGAAAAGCGTGTGCCACCATGCCATGCCAGGGTATTTTTTTTTAGGGGGATGTGCAGTATTAAAGGTGGCCCTTTGTCTTCCCAGGAAAATGGCACCTGGGGATGAACTGTCACAACAAAACTGACTTCTGTCACCACCCGCTCCGCCACGGCTTCAATTACTTCTATGGTATCCCTACCACCAACATGAGGGACTGCAAGCCCGGGGAGGGCACGGTGTTTGGCATGGCCTACCGCTGGCTGGTGTTCATGCCTCTCCAGATCCTTGGGGTCACCTTGCTGACCCTGGCCGTGCTGCGCTGCCTGGGGCTGCTTCAGGTACCCTGCGCCGTCTTCATCTTCCTCATCCTCCTGGCTACCGCCATCTTCTTGTCCTTCCTCGGCTTCCTGCACTCTTTCCGTCCCTTCAACTGCTTCCTGATGAAGGACTACCACATCTCCCAGCAGCCCACCTCCTACGAGAACCTCACCCAGAAACTCACCACCGAAGCCACGCAGTTCATACGAAGGTGGGTGGCCGTCCCGGTGCTCTGACCACTTGCATATATATATATATATATATATATATATATATATATAGAGAGAGAGAGAGAGAGAGATATTTTCTTAATTAATTAATTAATTTATTTATTTATTTTGAGAGAGACAGAGACAAATAAGAGAATGGGCACGCCAGCGACCTTTCAGCCACCGTGAACGCACTCCAGACGCATGCGCCCCCTTGTGGGCAAGCACGGCATTGCGCCCTTGCGTCACTTTTGCATCTGGCTAAACGTGGGACCTGGAGAATCGAACGGGTGTTCTTGGGCTTGACAGGTGGGCACTTTCATCACTAAGACATCTCTCCAGCCCAAGATTTTATTTTTATTTATTTATTCATTAGAGACAGAGAGAGGGAGAAAGAGAAAGGGAGAGAGAGAATGGGCCTACCAGGGCCTCTAGCCACTGTAAACAAACTCCACACACATGCGCCACCGTGTGCATCTGGCTTACATGGGACCCAGAGATTCAAACCAGGCTTCGCAGACAGGTGCCTTAACCTCTAAGCCATCTCTCCAGCCCCCTATATATATTTTATTAAAACACTATTTCATTTGTTTACTTATTTGAGAGAGAGAGAGAGACAGAGAAACAGATAGACAGAGAGAGAACGGGCATACTAGGACTTCCAGCCACTGCAAACAAACTCCAGCTGCATGGGCCACCTTGTGCATGTTCATTTAATTATGTGAGAGAGAGAGAGAATGGGTGTACAAGGGCCTCCAGCCACTGCAAACAAACTCCTCATGCATGCCCCTCGTGCACCTGGCTTACGTGGGTCCTGGGGAGTTGAACCAGGATCCTTTGGCTTTGCAGGCAAACGCCTTCACCGCTAAGCCATCTCTCCAGCTCTCAAGTGTTTCTTTTTTGTTGTTTTTAATGAGGGGGAAAGAGACTGTGAAACAGAATTGGCATGCTAGGGCCTCTAGCCCTAGTTGAATTCCAGATGCGTGTGCTACTTTGCTTGCATGTGTGACCTCGTGCGTCTGGCTTACATGGGTTCTGGGCAGTTGAACCTGGGTCCTTAGGTTTTGCAGGCAAGCACCTTAACTGCGAAGACGTCTCTGTAGCCCAACAACTATTTGTAAAGATTTTTAAAATTTTATTTATTTATTAGAGACTGAGAGAGGGTGTTGGGGTCCCCCCCCAAGGCCAGCTCAGGAGGGACGATAGGGTCTCTGCCGAATTGGGGTGAGCAGCGCGGAGTCCCGACACAGACTCTGGGAGTTGGGTGAAAACGGGAGCGAGAATCCACAAACTCGTTTATTTAGCACAATGCACCCCTTGTGTGGGGTGGTACCCTTTTGGTGACCAGTGACAGCCTGTCTCTGGACAGGACATCTCGTAGTAGGCTTCTCGCGAGCATGGGGCTGTAACTGTTGTCACATCAAGCCTGCGCAAAACGCCATGTTCACAGAAGCCACTTCCTGTTGTCTTCTGCCATGCGGTCTGGCTAGGACCAGGCCTGTATTGTGCCATACAAGAGGGAAAGAGAGAGGGAGAGTGAGAATGGGCATGCTAGGGCCTCCAGCCACTGCAAATGAACTCCAGATGTGTGCACCCCCTTGTGCATCTGGCTAACATGGGACCTGGAGAATCAAACCACTAAGCCATCTCCCCAGCCCAACTTATCTTAGAGAGAAGCAAGGGAGGAGAAGGGAAGGGAAGAGGAAGAGAGGGAGGAAGAAGGGGAAGGAGAGTTTTCCAGCACCCACATAAAGCCAGGTCTGGGGGTGCACACCTGTAACCCCAGTGCAGACCCTCGTTGGTGTTATGCAGGCCGATGAGAAAAAAAAAGACTTGTCCCCTGGCCTCCATATGCGTGGGCCTCACACACACACCCAGATGCAAATAAACAAAAGAAAAAGCAAGCTGCATTTTCTAGGCACTTTGACGACCTACATGCATTATTCTCGCTAATGGCTTTAATTGTGACTTTCTTTCTTTTTAAAAAATGTATTTTATTTACTTATTTACTTGAGAGAGAGGAAGAGGCACAGAGAGAGAGGGAGGGAGAGAGAATGGGCACGCCAAGGTCTCCAGTCACTGCAAACTAACTCTTGTGCATCTGGCTTACTGGGTCCTGGAGAGTTGAACCAGGATCCTTTGGCTTTGCAGGCAAATGCCTTAACCGCTGAGCCATCTCTCCAGTCCAGTTGTGACTTTTTCATACGTTTATATGATATACTTTGATAAGAGTCACCTTTTCTATTTTATTTATTAATCATTATTATTATTATTATTTGGTTTTTCGAGGTAGGGTCTCACTCTGGCTCAGGCTGACCTGGAATTCACTATGTAGTCTCAGGGTGGCCTTGAACTCACAACCACGATCCTCCTACCTCTGCCTTCTGAGTACTGGGATTAAAGGCGTGAGCCACCATGCCTGGGTCTCCTTCTCTATTTTATTTACTAATTATTATTGTTATTATTATTAATATTTGGTTTTTCGAGGTAGCATCTCACTCTAGCTCAGGCTGACCTGGAATTCACTATGTAGTCTCAGGGTGGCCTTGAACTCACGACCACGATCCTCTACCTCTGCCTTCTGAGTGCTGGGATTAAAGGTGTGAGCACCACCACGCCTGGGTTTCCTTCTCTATTTTATTAATTATTATTATTAATATTATTAATATTTGGTTTTTCGAGGTAGGGTCTCACTCTAGCTCAGGCTGACCTGGAATTCACTACATAGTCTCAGGGTGGCCTCGAACTCACGACCACGATCCTCTACCTCTGCCTTCTGAGTGCTGGGATTAAAGGCGTGAGTGCCACCACGGCCGGCTCTCCTTCTCTATTTTAAAGGACAAAGCTACAAAGGCAAAGAAGAAAATCCGCATTTACTACTTGTAGAAGTTACATAACTCAGGGCTCGTGAGCTGGATAAGGCACGGCAGCCGCTATGGAGGTGAAGCCATGGCACCCTTGTGTGTGGGGATGCAGTAGCACTCAGGGAAATCTGGAACTTGGATGTGAGCTGGGGCTCTCTCGGAAGGGGAACCTTGTTGTCTTGGTGGCTGTGCTCGTGACATTTTGCAGACGTGCACTAAAGAAGCCACTGGGTCTTTTCTGTATACCTCTTTGGTGTTAGAAAGTATTTTATGTAGCTCAGGGCTAGAGAGGTGGCTCAGCGGTTTAGGCGCCTGCTTGCAAAGCTCTATGGCCCAGGTTCGATTCCCCAGGACCCACATAAAGCCAGATACATAAAGGGCCGCAGGCATCTGGAGTTCCCTTGCAGTGGCAAGAGGCCCTGGTTACCCATTTTCTCTCTCTCTCTCTCTCTGTGCTTTCAAATGAAGGTTTTGTTTGTTTGTTTGTTTGTTTTTGTCTTTCTGTTTCCAGGTAGGGTCTTTCTCTAGACCAGGCTGACCTGAAATTGACTATACAGCCTCAGGTTGGCTTCAAACTCAGGGTCATCCTTCTTTCCCTGCCTCAGTGCTGGGTGCCTCAGTGGTGGCTTGTGCCACCACACCCAGGAAATAAATATTTTTTACATATTTTATTTATTTGAAAAAGACAGAGTGCAGAGAGAGAGAGAATGGGTATGCCAGGGCCTCCAGCCACTACAACTGAACTCCATTATTAAAAAATATGGCTGGATGGGCATGGTGGTGCACACCTTTCATCCCAGCACTCAGGAGGCAGAGGCAGGAGGATTGATGTGAGTTCAAGGCCACCCTGAGACTGCATAGTGAGTTCCAGGTCAGCCTGAGCTAGAGCCTCAAAAAAACAAAAAAAGAAAGGAAAAATATGGCTGGAGAGATGGCGTCACAGTTAACATGCTTGCCTGCAGAGAAGGATCCAGATTCGATTGCCCTGTACCCATATAAAGCCAGATGCACATGGTGACACATATGTTTGGAGTTTATTTTCAGTGGCTGGAGTCCCTGGTGTACCCATACACTCTCTCTAATAAATAAATGAAAATAAAGTATTTTTAAAAGATATTTTATTTATTTGAGAGAGAGAGGAAGAGGCAGAGAGAAAGAGCGAATGGGCACGCCAGGGCCTCCAGCCACTGCAAACAAACTCCAGACGCATGCCCCCACCCCCTTTTGTGCATCTGGATTAAGTGGGTCCCGGGGAATCAAACCCAGGTCCTCAGGCTTCACAGGCAGGCACACGCCTTAACTGCTGAATCATCTCTCAGCCTTAAAGTTTTGGGTTTTTTTTGGTTTTTCAAGGTAGAGTGTCACTCTGGCTCCTGCTGACCTGAAAGTCACTATGTAGTCTCAGGGTGGCCTCAAACTCAACGGCAATCCTCCAACCTCTGCCTCCCGAGTGCTGGCATTAAAGGCGTGCACCACCATGCCCGGCTTCCTAAAATATTTTTTTAAAAAGAAAAAATGGGGCTGGAGAGATGGCTTAGCAGTTAAACACTTTCCTGTGCAGTCTAAGGACCCCGGTTTGAGGCAAAATTCCCCAGGACCCACGTAAGCCAGATGCACAAGGTGTCGCATGCATCTGGAGTTCATTTGCAGTGGCTGGAGGCCCTGGTGCACCCATTCACTTTCTCTGCCTCTTTCTGTCTCTGTCTGTTGCTAATAAATAAATACAAATAAAAATAAATGTTAAAAGTAATCTGTTTGGGGCTGGAGATATGGCTTAGGGGTTAAGGCGCCTGCCTCCTAACCGTAAGAACACTGGTTCCAATCTCCAGCGGTTCCAATCTCCAGGTCCCACCTTTAGCCAGATGCAAAGTGACGCAAGGGCGCAATGCTGCACTTGACCACAAGGGGGCGCACACATCTGGATTTCGTTAACAGCAGCTGAGACACTGCTTGCACGCCCATCTCTGTCTCCCTCTCCCTCTCTCTCTCTCTCTCTCTCTCTCTCTCTGTCTCTCTCCAAAAAAATAAGATAAAATAAAAAGTTTTTTTTTTTTTTTTTAAAAAAAGTAATCTGTTTGGCTGGAGAGATGGCATGAGGTGGCACATGCATCTGAAGCTGGTTTGCAGTGGCTGGAGGCCCTGCCATGTCCATTCTCTCTTTCTCTTTCTATCTGTGAATATGAAGCTGTGATTCGAGTTAATAAGAAGAGGCACACGGGGCAAAGATGCCTGTGTTTGCGATCCCCACGGATGAAGTCCGTCCAGTGAAATCAAGCATTCTAAATACGTGTGCGTGAGCCCAGGAGATGGATGGGTTACCCTATGCAACCAAACACTCCACGATCGCTCACCCTAATTTCCTCCTTCAGGATTGAATTTATGTTGGGGATCTGCTCTGTTATTAGAGAGCTGGGTAATTAGCTCACCATATGTTATTCTCCAGATAGTCATTTAGGGGACGGGTCATCCTTAATGCTCTTTAATTAGCAAGAAATCTGTGTTACTTTTATGAGGAGTGAACTGTACATTTCTTTCTCTTTCTGTGTGTGCGTGTGTGTGTGTGTGTGTGTGTGTGTGTGTGTGTGTGGGCATCCACACACCACAAGCATGCATGTGGACATCAGGGGACAACCTGAAGGTGTGACCTCCTTCCACGTTGTTGGAGACAGGAATTCTCGTTTTGGCTGTCCAGAAGTCCAGTATAGCTTTCCTGCAAGCTCAAAAGAAAGAGGCAGAGAGAGAGACAGAGACAGAGACAGAGAGAGAGAGAGAGAGAGAGAGAGAGAGAATGGGTGCACCAGAGCCTCCAGCCGCTGCAAATGACCTCCAGATGCATGCGCCCCCTTGTGCATCTGGCTTTACGTGGGTACTGGGGAATCGAACCGGGGTCCTTTGGCTTTGCAGGCAAACGCCTTCACCGCTAAGCCATCTCTCCAGCCCTGTGTCTGGCTTGATGTGGGTGCTGGGGATCGAACTCCGGTAGGCAGACTTGCAGACCAACTGCCTCACCTCCCCAGCCTGAGATTTGTTAGAGAGACTCGGCTGTATTGATGTGTGCTGGATAGTCAGCCCATGAATACAGCTTTCATCTTTGTGTGCGTGTGTGCGCATGCATGTGTGTGTGTGGTATATGGTGTGCACATGTGTCTAGCTGAAACCGTGAGCTCTAAGTTTAGTGAGAGAGAGGTTCTGTCTAAAAAATAGGTGGGCTGGAGAGATGGCTTATTGGTTAAGGCGCATGCCTGTGAAGCTTAAGGACTCGGGTTCGATTCTCCAGGTCCCACGTAAGCCAGATGCACAAGGTGGTGCATGCGTCTGAAGTACGTTTGCAGTGGCTGGAGGCCCTGGCATGCCCTCTCTCTCTCAAGTAAATAAAAATAAAATTTACAGAAAGAAGAAAATCAGGTCCATATTTGGGCTGTCACACGCAGATTGCCATGCACACTGCGCCAACCTCTAAAATCATGGATTTTGGGCTGGACAGATGGCTTAGGGTTTAAGGTGCCTGCCTCCTAAGCCTAAGAACACTGGTTCCAATCTCCAGCGGTTCCAAACTCCAGGTCCCACGTTTAGCCAGATGCAAAGTGACGCAAGGGCACAATGCCGCACTTGCCCACAAGGGGGCGCACGCATCTGGATTTCGTTTGCAGCAGCTGAGACACTGCTGGCTCTCCCATCTCTCTCTTCCTCTCTGTCTCTCTCTGTGTGTCTCTCCAAAAATATAATAAAAAAATTTTTTTAAAGATTTAAAATGATGGATTTTGCAAAAACAAAAAAGGTTTTCATTATGAGCCAGCCGAGCGAGCGAGGGAGGAGCTGAGAAAGCAAGCCTGAAGCTTTTCACCCTGGGGAAAAGTGTGTAGGGCTGTTGATGGCTGATGCAGTGGTGTGCTTTTGGAGCATAGAGAGAGGAAAGTGGAGTGCGGATAACTGGAAGGAGACGGGCTTCACTTAATCACACACCTTGTGTCTCTTGATGAGATGTGTGTTCAGAACAGAATGCTACTGTGAGCGTGATCCAGTGCTTACCTAAACCAGGAGCTAGTCTGTGATCTGTGAGTTTAATTACAGTGTTAGCCTGATCCAAAGATGGAGTTTTGAGCACCCTGATGATGTCAAAGCAGTCTCTTCTCAGCCGGGCACACACGTGCATACCACACACATACACGTACACACCCAACTCTCACCTCACTTACAACACATTCCCCCCCCCATAAAAAAAGAAAATCTGGGGGCTGGGGAGATGGCTTAGCTGTTAAGGCGTTTGCCTGCAAAGCCAAAGGACCCAGGTTCGATTCCCTAGGACCCACGTAAAGCCAAATGCACAAGGGGGCATGTGTCTGGAGTTTGTTTGCAGCAGCTGGAGGCCCTGGCACGCCCATTTTCTCTCTCTCTCTCATAAATAAATAAATAAATGAATAAATGAATAAATAAATAAATAAAATATATTTAAAAAAATAAGTTGAGCCGGGCCTGGTGGCGCACGCCTTTAATCCCAGCACTCGGGAGGCAGAGGTAGGAGGATCGCCCAGAGTTCGAGGCCACCCTGAGACTACATAGTTAATTCCAGGTCAGCCTGAGCCAGAGTGAGACCCTACCTTGAAAAACCAAATAAATAAATAAATAAATAAATAAATAAATAAATAAATAAATAAGTTGGGTGCCAGGGAGATTGTTCAGTGGTCAAACACACTTGCTTACAAAGGCTGCTGGCCCAGGTTTGATTCCTCAGGCACCATGTAAAGCCAGATGCACAAAAAAAAAAAAAAAAAAAAAAAAGTGCTGTTTGCACAGCGAGTATGTACATAACTTAATGAAGAAAAAAATGGTTAGAAAAAGACATAACGGCATCAATTTGGAAGGACTACTTAGAAATAGGAGGGTGCTCAGTGGCACAGATGATGGAGAGAGAACAGAAGAGAGAGAGAGGACAGGAATATGATTCAATTATAGAGGATGCTTATGTATTAAAATCCTCAAGAAAATGTTAAAAATAAAGTTACCTGACAGATTTTCTAAATGAAAAAAAAAAAACATCATTTTTTAAACTGAAAAACACCAAACCAAAAGTGGCACGTGCATCTGGAGTTCATTTACTATAGCAAGAGGCACTGGCCTCTCTCTCTCTCTCTCTCTCTCTCTCTGCTAGCAAGTAAATTTAAATAAGTAGATAAATAAATAAGGTGGAGGGCATTGAGGAAGAGCTGCCGCATCACGCTCTGGCCTCCACATGCATGCTCACACGTTATACGTGTGCAGCTACGTACATACTCATGTGTATCCCCACATCTTCTCTGGGGTAGGATCAGTGACTAATCAGAGACCCCCTCCCCCCAAAAAGTGACACTTGTCAACTGAATGAAAGTGTATCGGTGCTCACTCATCTCCTCAGGGTTAGAAGTGACCACAGAGTGGCACCCTTTCTTGCACCCACATGTTGGGGTCCCCCCTAGGGCCAGCCCAGGAGGGACAGCAGGGTCTCTGCCAAATTGGGGGGGTGAGGGGCACGGAGTCACGACACAGACTCCGGGAGTTGGGTGGAGAGATGGCTTAGGGGTTGATGTTTACCTGCAAAGCCTAATTCCTCACTAACCACTCGGGTCCTCCTCAAGCCATCTCCCCAGCCCTTCCATTCTTGTCCATGCTCAGCATCACTAATGCAAAAACTGGCCGGGCGTGGTGGTGCTCACGCCTTTAAGCCCAGCACTCGGGAGGCAGAGGTAGGAGGATCGTGGCTGTGAGTTCAAGGCCACCCTGAGACTACAGAGTGAATTCCAGGTCAGCCTGAGCCAGAGTGAGACCCTACCTCAAAAAACCGAAAAAAAAAAAAAAAATCCAAAACGTTTCCAAAAATCAGTGTGGCGTGGTGGTGGTGCTCATGCCTTTTATTCCAGCACTCACGGGGAAGGCAGAGGTGGGAGGATCGTGGCCGTGAGTTCAAAGCCTGCCTGAGACCACAGAGTGAATTTCAGGTCAGCCTGGGCTAGAGTGAGACCGTACCTCCAAAAAAAAAAAAAAGAAAGAAAGAAATAATCCAAAAAATTTGAAATGTGAGACTGCTGGACCATCTGAGACTTTTTATTTTTATTTTTTGGTTTTTCGAGGTAGGGTCTCACTCTGGCTCAGGCTGATCTGGAATTCACAATGTCGTCTCAGGGTGGCCTTGAACTCATGGTGATCCTCCTACCTCTGCCTCCCCAGTGCTGGGATTAAAGGCGTGCGCCACCACGCCTGGCTCTGAGACTTTTTTTTTTTTAAGCACCAGCATTATCCCACAGGTGGAAAACTTCACACTGTGAAACTGTGTTTCCTACACAAAATCACTTAAAATATTGTTCAAACTTGCCTGTAGGCTGTTTGTGTGTGACATCAATGAAGGATGCACTTAGATTTCAGTTTGTTGAAAGATCTCAGTGTATGTATTCAAATATTCCCAAATCAAAAAAAAAAAAAGGAACTCTGAAACGCCGTGGTGATAAGCCATTCCGATAAGAGATATTTGAGTGTATGAATGTCAGTGATAGTAATGTGATATTAACGTGGTGGTGGCAGCGAACTTTTTAGGTATTCTGATAGGGAAATAAAAATGGTGTGTGACAAAGGGGTGAATTCAATAAGAATTGCTCACAAGGCCTTTCTTCAACGTGAGGGTGAATTTTATTTATTTATTCATTTATTTTGGAGAGAGCAAGAGAGAGAATTGGCATGCCAGGGACTCAGCCACTACAGTCAAACTTCAGACGCTTCCACCACCTGGAGAGTGTGTGCCACCTCCTGCATGCCTCACCTTTGTGCGTCTGGCTCACGTGGGGTCCCTAGAATAGAAAATGGGGTCCTTACGCTTCTCAGGGAAGGGCCTTAACCACGGAACGATCTCTCCAGCCCGCAAGGGTGAATTTTAAAGGGGTGTCTCCCTATCTTCTTGCCTGGCGACAGAGAGGTGTATCTTGCTTATCCTGTCCTGTGAAGAATTGCATGTGGCCTGTCTCATTGAGTTTCAAATTTTGTGGCAAACAAGCTTTCTTGCTGAAGGAGACAAATGCTGAAAGGTGTCAGTTTGCCTTTTCTTTTCTCTGAAAACATAGACATGCTCGTTGATGGTATTGGGGTCCCCCCAAGAGCACTCACGGGAAGGCAGAGGTGGGAGGATCGTGGCCGTGAGTTCAAAGCCTGCCTGAGACCACAGAGTGAATTTCCTCAGGTCAGCCTGGGCCAGAGTGAGACCGCACTCTCCAAAAAAAAAAAAAAAGAAAGAAAGAAATAATCCAAAAAATTTGAAATGTGAGACTGCTGGACCATCTGAGACTTTTTATTTTTATTTTTTGGTTTTTCGAGGTAGGTCTCACTCTGGCTCAGGCTGATCTGGAATTCACAACAAGTCACCTCAGGGTGGCCTTGAACTCATGGTGATCCTCCTACCTCTGCCTCCCCAGTGCTGGATTAAAGGCTGGGCGCCACTCACGCCTGGCTCTGAGACTTTTTTTTTAAGCACCAGCATTATCCCACAGGTGGAAAACTTCACACTGTGAAACTGTGTTTCCTACACAAAATCACTTAAAATATTGTTCAAACTTGCCTGTAGGCTGTTTGTGTGTGACATCAATGAAGGATGCACTTAGATTTCAGTTTGTTGAAAGATCTCAGTGTATGTATTCAAATATTCCCAAATCAAAAAAAAAAAGGAACTCTGAAACGCCGTGGTGATAAGCCATTCCGATAAGAGATATTTGAGTGTATGAATGTCAGTGATAGTAATGTGATATTAACGCTGGTGGTGGCAGCGAACTTTTTAGGTATTCTGATAGGGAAATACAAATGGTGTGTGACAAAGGGGTGAATTCAATAAGAATTGCTCACAAGGCCTTTCTTCAACGTGAGGTGAATTTTATTATTTATTCATTTATTTTGGAGAGAGCCAGAGAGAGAATTGGCATGCCAGGGACTCCAGCCACTACAGTCAAACTTCAGACGCTTGCACCACCTGGCGAGCGTGTACCACCTCCTGCATGCCTCACCTTGTGCCGCCTGGCCCACGTGGGGTCCTCAGAATAGAAAAATGGGGTCCTTTACGCTCTCAGAAGGGCCTTAACCGGGTTGGGTGGAACAGCAGAGAGCGAGCCAGCCTGTCTCCGGGCAGATCATCTCATAGCAGGTTTCTCATGAGTATGGGACTGTAGCTGTTGTCATGCCAGGCCTGCACAGGATGCCATGTCCACAGAAGCCACTTCCTGGTTTCTTCTGGCATGCAGTCTGGCTAGGGCCCGACCTGCATTGTGCCATACATATCCTCCTTTTTATTTTTATTATTGGTAACCCTGGGAGGCATGGTTCTTTGCCAAGCCATTGTTGACCCTAGGCCCCCAGGGATCATCACATGCGTAGGAGGATCGTGGCTGTGAGTTCAAGGCCACCCTGAGACTACAGAGTGAATTCCAGGTCAGCCTGAGCCAGAGTGAGACCCTACCTCAAAAAAAAAAAAAAAATCCAAAAAGTTTCCAAAAATCAGTGTGGCGTGGTGGTGGCGCTCATGCCTTTTATTCCAGCACTCACGGGGAAGGCAGAGGTGGGAGGATCGTGGCCGTGAGTTCAAAGCCTGCCTGAGACCACAGAGTGAATTTCAGGTCAGCCTGGGCTAGAGTGAGACCGTACCTCCAAAAAAAAAAAAAAAGAAAGAAAGAAATAATCCAAAAAATTTGAAATGTGAGACTGCTGGACCATCTGAGACTTTTTATTTTTATTTTTTGGTTTTTCGAGGTAGGGTCTCACTCTGGCTCAGGCTGATCTGGAATTCACAATGTCGTCTCAGGGTGGCCTTGAACTCATGGTGATCCTCCTACCTCTGCCTCCCCAGTGCTGGGATTAAAGGCGTGCGCCACCACGCCTGGCTCTGAGACTTTTTTTTTTAAGCACCAGCATTATCCCACAGGTGGAAAACTTCACACTGTGAAACTGTGTTTCCTACACAAAATCACTTAAAATATTGTTCAAACTTGCCTGTAGGCTGTTTGTGTGTGACATCAATGAAGGATGCACTTAGATTTCAGTTTGTTGAAAGATCTCAGTCTATGTATTCAAATATTCCCAAATCAAAAAAAAAAAAAAGGAACTCTGAAACGCCGTGGTGATAAGCCATTCCGATAAGAGATATTTGAGTGTATGAATGTCAGTGATAGTAATGTGATATTAACGTTGGTGGTGGCAGCGAACTTTTGGGGTATTCTGATAGGGAAATACAAATGGTGTGTGACAAAGGGGTGAATTCAATAAGAATTGCTCACAAGGCCTTTCTTCAACGTGAGGGTGAATTTTATTTATTTATTCATTTATTTTGGAGAGAGCCAGAGAGAGAATTGGCATGCCAGGGACTCAGCCACTACAGTCAAACTTCAGACGCTTGCACCACCTGGCGAGCGTGTACCACCTCCTGCATGCCTCACCTTGTGCATCTGGCTCACGTGGGGTCCCTAGAGTAGAACCTGGGTCCTTACGCTTCTCAGGCAAGGGCCTTAACCACGGAACCATCTCTCCAGCCCGCAAGGGTGAATTTTAAAGGGGTGTCTCCCTATCTTCTTGCCTGGCGACAGAGAGGTGTATCTTGCTTATCCTGTCCTGTGAAGAATTGCATGTGGCCTGTCTCATTGAGTTTCAAATTTTGTGGCAAACAAGCTTTCTTGCTGAAGGAGACAAATGCTGAAAGGTGTCAGTTTGCCTTTTTCTTTTCTCTGAAAACATACACGTGCTCGTTGATGGGTATTGGGGTCCCCCCCAAGGCCAGTCCGGGAGGGACGGCAGGGTCTCTGCCGAGTGGGGGGGTGAGAGGCGCGGAGTCACGACACAGACTCCGGGAGTTGGGTGGAAGCAGGCAGAGGGTGAGCTGCTGCAAGCTCGTTTATTCAGGGAACTGTAGGGGGTTTTAAGGGGCTTTGCTGGCCAATCATTGTATGGGGTGGTCCCCTTCTTGTGTCCAATGACAGCCTATCTCCGGGCAGATCATCTCGCAGCAGGTTTCTCGCGAGCATGGGACTGTAGCTGTTGTCACGCCAGGCCTGCGCAGAACGCCACGTTCACAGAAGCCACTTCCTGGTTTCTCTGCCACGCAGTCTGGCTAGGGCCCGACCTGCATTGTGCCATACATATCCTCCTTTTTGTTTTTATCATTGGCGACCCTGGGAGGCATGGGTCTTTGCCAAGCTATTGTTGACCCCAGGCCCCAAGGGATCATCACATGCGATGGTGCCTGTCTTAGGTTGCCCCATCTCCTGGGGTCTTACCCGTCATTGACTACCCGCCATCCTGGTGAGAAAACCCGAGGGGTGTGGCCTGGTTTCTTTTAGCATGCGGTCTGGCAAGGGCCATACGTTACAGGAAGAAGGGTTTCTTTACACTTCCTCCTCTGAGAGAAAGCTTGGCTGTGGCTGGAAAAGCACGGCTGGAGCAGGAAGCTGGCTTACATCGTCACACAACAGGTAGGAAGCAGGCAGAGAGAGCTGGCTCTCAGCACCCAGGGGTCTGAACTAATAAACTGCAAGGCTTACGTCCTCCAGCAAGGCTCCACAAGGATTACATGGCCATGGGAACTGTGACAGCATTGTCACAGTGACATCACTGTGACTTAGACTGTCCAGCCCCTGAGTGTTCTAAGCAGTTGAAATGAAGGCAGTTCCAGCACACCCTTCCGACGTAGCCTGTGGAGGTCGGAGGACAACCTCAAAAGCGAGGCCCGCCTTTTCCAGACACGGCCCACCATTGGCCTGGAGCTCAGTGCGCAGCAAGAGTAGCTGGCTAGCAAGTTCTAGGAAGTCTCCTGCCCCCCCTGCACCCCACTTTTCCCACTGGCTGCTTTATTGTAGGTGTGTAACCACCGTGCCTGGCTTTTCCTGTGTGGGATTTGGGAATCAAACTCAGGTTGTCATCTGTGCAGGGAAGCACTTCACGAGCTGAGCTACCTCTGCAGTCTTAAGACTTTTCCTTTCTGAGGTGGAACTGGGGTATTTGCTTAAGGTGTCTGGTACTATCATATCCTATGAAAGTAAGTTATTACTGTACCCTATTATAGAAACTTAATCCTAACTTAGAATGTTGAAATAAGTCCTCTGACTGCCTTTGACCTTTTTGTTTTTATTTATTTATTTTTAAAAATATTTTATTATTTATTTATTTGAGAGAGAGACAGAGAGAGAGAGATACAGAAATAGACAGGTAGGGCTGGAGAGATGGCTTAGCGGTTAAATGCTTGCCTGTGGAACCTAAGGGCCCCGGTTTGAGGCTCGATTCTCCAGGACCCACGTCAGCCAGATGCACAAGGGGGTGCACGCATCTGGAGTTCGTTTGCAGTGGCTGGAGGCCCTGGCGCACCCATTCTCTCTCTCTCTCTCTCTCTCTCTACCTGCCTATTTCTGTATCTCCCTCTCTCTCAAATAAATAAACAAAATAAAATATATTTAAAAAAAAAAAAAAGAAAGAAATAGACAGGTAGAGAGAGAGAGAGAATGGGCACACCAGGGCCTCCAGCCACTGCAAACGAACTCCAGATGCATGCGCCCTCTTGTGCTTCTGGCTAATGTGGGTCTTGGAGAATCGAGCCTTGAACCGGGGTCCTTAGGCTTCACAGGCAAGTGCTTAACCACTAAGCCATCTCTCCAGCCCCTTTTTTTTTTTTTTAACATAGTTTTGTATGGCACAATGCAGGTCAGGCCCTAGCCAGACCGCATGCTAAAAGAAACCAGGCCACACCCCTCGGGTTTTCTCACCAGGATGGCGGGTAGTCAATGACGGGTAAGACCCCATGAGATGGGGCAACCTAAGACAGGCACCGTCACATGTGATGATCCCTTGGGGCCTGGGTTCAACAATGGCTTAGCAAAGAACCATGCCTCCCAGGGTCGCCAATAATAAAAACCAAAAGGAGGATATGTATGGCACAATGCAGGTCAGGCCCTAGCCAGACTGCATATCAGAAGAAACCAGGAAGTGGCTTCTGTGGACATGGCATCCTGCGCAGGCCTGGCGTGACAACAGCTACAGTCCCATGCTCGTGAGCAACCTGCTGCGAGATGATCTGCCTGGAAACAGGCTGTCATTGGTCACAAGAAGGGGACCACCCCATACAATGATTGGCCAGCCAAACCCCTTAAAACCCCCTACACTTCCTTGAATAAACGAGTCTGCAGCAGCTCACCCTCTGCCTGCTTCCACCCAACTCCCAGAGTCTGTGTCGTGACTCTGCGCCTCTCACCCCCTACTCGGCAGAGACCCTGCCATCCCTCCTGGGCTGACCCTAGGGGGGACCCCAACATAGTTTTATTTATTTATATGCTAGCATAGGGAGACAAGAGAGGGGGTGGAGAATGGGTGCACCAGGGCTTCTAAGACACTGCAGACAAAATGCACACACATGTGCCACAATGTGCATCTGACTTATGTGGGTCCTGGGGAATCGAACTGGCTTCCTTAGGCTTTGCAGACAAGCACTGTAACCGTTGAGCCATCTTTTCAGCCCTCGTGTGTTTTCTCTTGCAGGAATGCTGAGACTCCCTTTCTGCTTTTCTTGTCCTTCATTCACGTGCACACGGCTCACTTCGCCAGCAAGGCCTTTGCCCACAAGAGTCAACACGGTCCCTACGGGGATGCGGCCGAGGAGATGGACTGGAGTGTGGGTGAGTGTACCTTCGCAGCTGCGTATAAAAAAAAGCTCCTTTCAGAACACAGTCGGGCGTGCTGGCGCACGGCTTTCATCCCAGCACTCGGGAGGCAGAGGTAGGAGGATCGCCGAGAGTTCGAGGCCACCCTGAGACTATATAGTTAATTCCAAGTCAGCCTGGACCAGAGTGAGACCCTACCTTGCAAAAACCAAAAAAAAAAAAAAAAAAAGAAAAAAAGCTCCTTTCAGAACACAGGCGTGGTGGCGCACGGCTTTTATCCCAGCACTGGGAGGCAGAGGTAGGAGGAGCTGAGAGTTCGAGGCCACCTCAGACTGCATAGTTAATTCCAGGTCAGCCTGGACCAGAGTGAGACCCTACCTTGCAAAAACCAAAAAAAAAAAAAAAAGAAAAAAAGAAAAAAAGCTCCTTTCAGAACACAGTGGGGGCGTGGTGGCGCATGGCTTTCATCCCAGCACTCGGGAGGCAGAGGTAGGAGGATCGTGGCCATGGGTTCGAGGCCAGCCTGAGACCACAGAGTGAATTCCAGGTCAGCCTGGGCTAGAGTGAGACCCTACCTTGAAAAACAAAACAACAACAACAACAAAAGACCATATACCACAGTCAGTGTCTTTCTTTGCTCCTGAGGCTTTTTAAAAATTATTTATTTTTGGGCTGGAGAGATGGCTTAGTGGTTAAGTGCTTGCCTGTGAAGCCTAAAGACCCCGGTTCGAGGCTCGATTCTCCAGGACCCACGTAAGCCAGATGCACAAGGTGGCGCATGCATCTGGAGTTCGTTTGCAGTGGCTGGAGGCCCTGGCATGCCTTCTCTCTCTCTCTACCTTCCTATTTCTGTATCTCTCTCTTTCAAATAAATAAATAATAAAATACTTTAAAAAATTATTTATTTATTTCTTAGACAGAAAGAAAGAGAAGGAGACAGAGAGAGAGAAGGAGACAGAGAGAGAGATTGAGAGAGAGAATGGGTGTACCAGGGCCTCCAGCGACTGCAAACAAACTCCAGACATGTGTGCCACCTTGTGCATCTGGCTTACATGGATCCTGGGGAATTGAACCTGGGTCCTTTGGCTTTGCAGGCAAGCGCCTTAACTGCCAAGCCATCTCTCCTGCCCCTTTAGAGGCCTGTTCTAGCCAATGACTGTGTTTCTTTTACTTTAAAACACACACACACAGGGGCTGGAGAGATGGCTTAGCGGTTAAGCACTTGCCTGTGAAGTCTAAGGGCCCCGGTTCAAGGCTCAGTTCCCCAGGACCCACGTAAGCTCCGATGTACAAGGGGGTGCATGCATCTGGAGTTTGTTTGCAGTGGCTGGAGGCCCTGGTGCGCCCATTCTCTTGCTCTCTCTCTCTCTCTCTCTCTCTCTGCCTCTTTCTCTCTCTTTGTCTGTTGCTAATAAATAAATATAAACAAAAAATTAAACACACACACACAACCGATGAAACATTAATTGTGAGGTATCTACAGAGTAGAGCCTGCGTCCGTGGCTCTGTGGAAATGGAGGCGTGATGTAAGTCCTTCATTGGAGTAGCAGTGAAATGTGAACGATGCCTGGTCCAGCAGGGAGCTAATGACAGGTGGATCTGGGATCTGGAGTCAGCGCAGACGGCTCCGTTCTTGGCAAGTGTCTGCAGGCAGAGCCCCTGGAGGACCCCATGGGACATGTCTGTCATCACAGCATCCCTGAATGCTGCTTTTGTCCTCTGTACCTCACTTCTCTTCCTTTTTATATCTGAGGATGTCTACACAGTTCCCCGTCTTCTCCATCTTTCCTCCCGCATCTTCTTCTTTTTTTTTTTTAAAAATTTTGTTTGTTTATTTATTTATTTGAGAGCAACAGACAGAGAGAGAAAGAGGCAGATAGATAGAGAAGGGGTGCTCCAGGGCCTCCCGCCACTGCAAATGAATTCCAGATGCATGCCCCACCTTGTGCATCTGGTTTATGTGGGTCCTGGGGAATTGAGCCTTGAACTGGGGTCCTTAGGCTTCAGAGGCAAGTGCTTAACCACTAAGCCATCTCTCCAGGCCCTCCTCCCGCTTCTTAATGAACTCTTTTTCTAAGACATATGTGCAGTGTTTTTCAGACACATGGTAAATCCTTGCCTGTGTTTTTAAAAATATTACTTATTTATTTATTCGACAGGGTAAGAGAGAGTGAGAATGGATGCACCAGGGCCTCCCTGCAAACGAACTCCAGATGTGTGCGCCCCCTTGTGCATCTGGCTCACGTGGGTCCTGGGGAATCGAACCTGGGTCCTTTGGCTTTGCAGGCAACTGCCTTAACTTCTGAGCCATCCCTCCAGCCCTGTTTTTATTTATTTTTTATTTTTTTAATTAATTTTTTTATTGACACCTTCTATATTTACATACAAAAAACATATATTTCCCTCCCCTCCCCTCCCCCATCCCACTTTAGAACACCAATCTCCATCATATCCCCTCCCTCTCTCCATTTGTCTCTCTTTTAATTTGATGTCATCATCTTTTTCTTCTATTTTGAGGGTCTTCTGAAGGTATTGCTAGGCACTGCAAGGTCATGGATATTGAGGCCAATTTCTGTCTGGGCAGTTGCATTGTAAGGAGTCATACCCTTCCTTTGGCTCTTCCATTCTATCTGCCCCCTCTTCCGCAATGGTCCCTGAGCCTTGGAGGGTGTGATAGAGGTGTTTCAGTGCTGGGCACTCCTCCATCCCTTCTTCTCAGCACTGTGTTGCCTTTTGGGTCATCCCAGTGGTCATCACCATCTGAAAAGAGAAGCTTCTCTAACCAGAAGTGAGAGTAGCATTAATATGTGAATATGAACATTAAGTGTAGTGCTTTCAGGGCAGCTTGGTGGGAATAATATATACATTTAGCCAGACAAGAGCAGGCTTTATACCCCTAAGGCTCATGACCTCCCCTGCCATAGACTTTTGCTTAGTTTTTTCAGTACCAGGTATGTATTCCCTCCCATAGAGAGAGCCTTCAGTCCAATTATGGAGCAGTTGGTTTTCCCAAAAGTAGACATGCCACTATTGCACCCGTTCAGTCATTGGGCCTATCTGGCCAAACTTGAATATTCAGTGTGTTTTTATTTTTTTAAAGGAGGTATCTATGCCTGGGCTAGTGAGCTGGTTTGGTGGGTAAAGTGCTTGCACAAGGGCCTGAATTTGGACCTTAGTATCCCTGTTTGTACCTATGATCTCAGCCATGGGGAGGTGTGGACACTGCTGGCCAGATAGTCTAACCAAATCTGAACTCTAGATTCAGTGGGATGAAGATGCAAAGTGAGGGCTGCAGATATGGCTTAGCCATTAAGGTTCTTGCTGGCAAAGCCAAAGGGCCCCGGTTCAATTCCCCAGTACCCACATAAAGCCAGAAGCACATGTGTCTGGAGTTTGATTGCTGGAGGCCCTGGCTTGTCCATTGTCTTTCTCCCTCACTCTCTACCTCTTTCTCTCTTCTCAAATAAATAAATTAAGAAAATAAATTTTATATTTTATTTATTTATTTATTTGAGAGAGAGACGGAGGGAGGGAGGAAGGGGCAGACAGAAAGAGAGAATGGGCATGCTAGGGCCTCCAGCCACTGCCAATGAACTCCAGACACATGTGCCCCCTTGTGCATCTGGCTGACTTGGGTCCTGGGAAATTGAACCTGGGTCCTTCGTTAGGCTGTGTAGTCAAACGCCTTAACCGCTAAGCCATTTCCCAGCCCAAGAAAATAAATTTTAAAATGATGGAAAGTGATAGAGGAAGAGTTTAATACCAACCTCCACATACTTGGTCACCCTTCTTCTTTTTTTTAAATATATATATATATATATATATTTTATTTATATTATTCTGATTTTACATTCATAGTATTGGTTCCATTGTCCTCCTCCCCGTCCTCCCACTTTCAAAGGGACCCTCATCAATGGGGAATGTGGGTCATGCATTGTGGGGGTCGTCAAGAGTTCTGGTGGATAGGCCCCAGTCTCTGTGCATAATGCCCCGACTTGTGACTCTAACAATCTTTCCGCCCCCTCTTCCGCGAGTTTCCCTGAGCCACATTGGGGTCATTTTAGCTCTACTTCAGTGATGAGGTTTTGGGAACCTCTGTGTCTCAGGATATCTGGCTTAGTTGGAGTTGGATGTTCTCTGTGTTTATCTCCTTCAGCCTTTTTCTGGTGTTGTGATCGCCTTGAGCGCTGAACTCTTGCCCTTCCTCCACATTACTCTGTGGTTTCAGCTGGGGCCCTGGTGAGGTGTGATTGGCTAATTCTCCCTTCAGGTTCCTTGTCCATCTGAAAAGAGATAAGCAAATTTGCCAATGGAGAGGGAAGTTAGTACTAGGTAGAAGGGATGACCATAGATGTTTTGGAGGGAATTTTATTTGCGTTGGCTCTCTTCTAGCCCACATTTGGTGGCCTCTAGATCTTGGATACTGAGCTCATTTTTTGTGCATGGCTTTGACTTATTTCCCAGTTCCAGCAATGAGTTCCATTCCACTGAATGGATTTATTAGCCAAATCAAGAGCAGTTGGTTACCCACCATGGCTGTGTGCCACTACTGCATTTGTATAAGCATTACGTCAAGTTGTTTCCTGCTGGGTATCTTAGACTACAAGTTGTTTGGACCAATGTCAGACATTTTCCCCCAGTTAGGGTCTCACTCTAGCCCAGGCTGATCTGGAATTCACTCTGTCATCTCAGGGTGGCCTCGAACTCATGGCCACGATCTTCCTACCTCTTCCTCCCGAGTGGTGGGATGAAAGGCGTGCGCCACCACACCTGGCTTTTTTTTGGTTTTTCGAGGTAGGGTCTCACTCTAGCCCAGGCTGACCTGGAATTCACAATATTGTCTCCAGGTGGCCTCGAACTCACGGCGATCCTCCTACCTCTGCCTCCTGAGTGCTCGGATGAAAGGCGTGCACCACCAACGCCCGGCTATTTTTTTTCTTTTCCTTCTTAAAATGTTGCATGTAAATCCATTTACATCTTCCTCACCTTGGTGGTGGAAATCTGACGAGTCTTTGGCCGTGGGAATCTGCAGAATGTTTCATCGGTTTAATGAGTGTTAGAATTTAATGTGTCAGATTTCTTCTACAGCTAGGACTGCTGTTGCCTGGCAAGAAATCACACTGATATCATTGCACTTATTAATTTTCATTTAATTATAACGCCACACATATGCCAACCCTGGCTCATTTAAAAAAAAAAAAAGTCTAACTTCCTAGCACAGATCTTTATTCCCTGTGAACTCTGGGGAGTATCTTTCCGTCTCTGAGATCTACATCAGCCCCTGATATCATATTTATAGAAAATTGCGTGCTCTTTTTCTTTGGCGAAAGATAAAACCCTGGTCCTAAGGAATTAAATTCATTTCTTGGGACAATCTTAGTGTTTTGTAAACCCCATTCATCTGAGTGCTTTCCAGAACTTTCTCTCTTTCCTCCTTAACTAATTAGGGGGTTTTCTGTATGACTCAGAATCCTGGGGGCTGAAGAGATGGCAGTTAAGACGTTTGCCCGCAAAGCCCAAAGACCCAGGTTCGATTCCCCAGGACCCACGTAAAAGCCACATGCACAATGTAGCCCATGTGTCTGGATTTCATTTGCAGTGGCTGGAGGCCTTGGCATGCCCATTCTCTTTCTGTCTCTCTCTCCCTCTTTTTCTCTCTCTCAAATAAATGGAATATTCTAAAAAACAAAGTGTTTGGGCAGATCCAGATAGAAGTACCCAAGGTTACATCCTTTCATCAGAACTCTCGCCCTCCTTTTCTTTTTTGTTTAATATTTTACTTATTTATGAGAAAGGGAGATACAGGGGCATGCAGAGAGAATAACCGCTGAGCCATCCACCACCGTGGCCATGGCAGTGTCTTGGGGTACAATTTGCACACAATCCCCATTGATTTCCAGAGCCGGGCTATAAATAGAGACCCCGCAGAGGATCCATAAATCAGTGTGCTTGCTGCGGGCTAGGCTAGCCAATTCTGCGTCCTTATGAAGAAAAATTTTCCTGGAGAACAAGGAGATTACTGAAACTTCTGGCTTTGAATCAAACATTCATATTGGAGAAAAAGAAGAAGGAGTTAAAAAAAAAAATATATCGCTGCCAGTGTTAAGGACCCAAATGTAAAGAATGCAGAGCCTTGTCTTCTTAGGTGGAAGAAAACATTGATATTCGAGTCAGAGAACGCTGTCTGTGTGGAATGGCTGCTCACTTGCTCGGGATGTGTCTCTTGGCATCAGCAATGGGAACACTCACTTGTGCCTGCTGATGGTGGCACCCCCCACCACCACCACCAAACACGCAGCCCCTGACAGAACTCCAAGGTGTGCCAACTTCAGCTGGCACAGACAGGGACTCGGCTGAGAAGACAGGCAAAGGATGCGTTTGGAAAAAAGATGGGCTGGTGCAGACTTGCCCTTTCCCTGCCTGCGTCTTAATCTGGCAGAGGTGGAGATGAGCTGGTTTGGTCTCAGGGGAACAGGGGGGAAAAACAAAAAAGCTTGGGAGACCTCATAGACAAGATGTCAGGGCAGTTTCAAGAACCCCCAGGGTGCACATGAAGACTTCATCAAGTGGGGAGCCCAGGTGTTCCCCTAAGCCTCTCAAACACACGGCAGGTGTAGCAGACAGCTTCGGTTCGCTGAGATGAACTTCCAGACCAGGCACAGTTATGGAGGAAGGGATATTATTTATTGAAGCTTACAGATCCAGGGGAAGTTCCATCATGGCAGAAGAAGCGCCCTGCTCTCACAAGGCCAGGCAGAGAGAGCAAAAGCCAACCAGCCACCACAGCACACAGCAAAACTACAGCCAAAAGGTCACACAGCACACTTCAGGAACTCCTGCTAGGCACATTTGCATATCTTTACAATGGACTCTCAAACCATCACCACACCTTAAGATCGGCCCCCAGTGACCTTGCCTCTAGCAAGGTGATTGCAGATGCAAACTATAACTAGTAAAATACTGAATATATTGGGGGACATATATTCAAACTACCACAGCAGGCACCACGCACACTGGAATTTAGATGGGTCATCGGCTAATCACGGCAGGCCGCTAGGTTCACGGGAACCGCTTCGGTTGCCATGACGTCAAAAACATCGATGTGAGGCGCATAGCAGGTACTCAATATGGAACTTCTAAGATGAATTTGTACGGCCCGGATGCCGTATTGCACCCCCCCCCAAGTGGAGCAGTAAGAAAAATCATGAAGGAAGCTATTGTGACTATATATATATATATATATATATGTATATATGTATACTTATATATACATATATATATACATATATATATAGTCATACACACACATATATATCCATATCCATACATATATACATACATATATATGTGTGTATATGTATATGTATATGTGTATGTGTATGTATATATATATATATATATATATATATATATATATATATATATATATATATATGCCTGAGCAGGGTCAAGGGTGTTTAAAAATAAAAGTATAGGGGTTAGAGAGATGGCTTAGCTGTTAAGCGCTGGCCTGTGAAGCGTAAGGACCCCGGTTCGAGGCTCAATTCTGCAGGACCCACGTAAGCCAGATGCACAAGGGGGCACACACATCTGGAGTTCATTTGCAGTGGCTAGAGGCCCTGGTGCATCCATTCTCTGTCTCTCTCTGTCTGTCTCTCTCAAGTAAATAAATAAAAATAAAAACAAAAATTTTAAAAATGAAAGTATAATGAAAAATGAAAGTGTACATATATGTATATACAGTTTTTTTTTTTAAAGGTAGGGTCTCACTCTAGCCCAGGCTGACCTGGAATTCACTCTGTATTCTCAGGGTGGCTTCGAACTCTTGGCAATCCTCCTACCTCTGCCTACTGAGTGCTGAGATTAAAGGTGTGTGCCACCACACCCAGAAGCCAATTAGATTATATATATATGTGCATTATATATATATTATATTATAATTATATATATTTATATATATAATTATATATAATATATAATATATTATATTATATATA
>JAEOAD010002807.1:572500-715000 GCA_036365145.1 Orientallactaga sibirica
ACATACCGGGATGCGTTTGGGTCACGTGACGTTGTCATTGGCTCAGGTCTCCCTGAGCATAATGTTGAATAAATAAACCATAAAGGGGAAAAAATATGATACTTCACTACATAAATTATAAGACCTCCTGTTGTTAGAGAACATTTTCTAGGTATGATGAGCTGAAGTAAAAGGCCAAGGACATGTGCTTCCTACACAGAAATAAAAAAGGACTTCGTCCCTGGCAGCAGGAAGAAAACCATACAGATAGAACCATCTTGAACATACGCTGCACCAGGTGCTGAAAATTTTTCCATCTTTGGCCGTTATCATTTCTGAGCGACAAGCCTCTAAAAAGGAGAAGAAAAGACAGAGTAATTATTTCTTTAAAAAGATTGCATGTACCATACTATGTTAATGACTAAAGAGATTAGACTTATACATTATTTTATTTTATTTTATTTTATTTTATTTTATTTTATTTTATTTTATTTTATTTTATTTTATTTTATTTTATTTTATTTTATTTTATTTTATTTTTGCTTTTTTGGGTAGGGTCTCACCCTGGCCCAGGCTGACCTGGAATTCACTATGTGGTCTCAGGGTGGCCTCAAACTCATGGTGATCCTCCTACCTCTGCTTTCCAAGTGCTGGGATTAAAGGCATGCGCCACCATGCCTAGCAACATAAAAAAAAAAAAAAAACTAACCTTTACCTCCAAAAATATCTGTTGCCCTTTGCCAGTGGGGTGCAAATGTTTTCATGAGCTTCCGTTCTCCTAGGGCTACGTAGCAAATATAGAAAAATAACTAGGGGTGCTGGAGAGATGGCTTAGTGGTTAAGGCACATGTCTGAGAAGCCTAAGGATCCCGGTTCGATTCTCCAGGTCCCACGTAAGCCAGATGCACAAGGGGGCACACATCTGGAGTTCATTTGCAGTGGCTAGAGGCCCTGGTGTGCCCATTCTTCTCTCCCTCCCTCTTTCCCCTCCTGTCTCTAATAAATAAAAATAAATAAATAAATTCTTTCTCTTTTTCCGATGAGAGTTCGAGGCCACCCTGAGATTACTCCAGGTCAGCCTCTGAGACCCTACCTTCTAATAAATAAAAATTACACACCCCAAATTAATAAAATAAATAAATTCTTCTATGCCGACATAGATATTTAGTGGGAAGACAGTACTACAAAAAATTTAAAAGCTGGGGCTGGAGAGATGGCTCAGTGGTTAAGGCATATTTAATCCCAGCCCACTGGGAGGCAGAGCACAAGGGGGGAGGATCGTTTGCAGTGGCTGGAGGAGAGGCCATTCTCTCTCTGAAATAAAAATACACGCCTTTAATGAGCATTCAGAGGTAGGAGGAGCCACCCTGAGACTACATTAGTGTGGTCAGCCTGGGCTGAAGTGAGACCCTACCTGGAAAACCAAAAAAAAAAATAATAATAAAAATAAAATAACTAGGACCCCCCCCCCCGCGAGGTGTTTCCATGTTGCCGTGATGAAAACTAGTGAGAAACAGTTTATTTTGGCTGCCAGTTCAGGGCTCCAGTCCATCACGGCCAAGAACTCCTTGTGTCTGGTGTCAGAACAGATAGCAATGAAGGCTGGTACGCCTGTGCCTGTCTATTCAGTGTGGCACCCCAGTCCATGGGCTGCTGCCACCCACACTTAGGTGGGGTCATCCCACCTCCATAAACTGAATGTACACAGTCCCTCACAGACATACCCGGAGATTTTTTTCCATGATGACTCTAAAGCCTGTCACACTGACAACTTGAGGTTAACCATCAAACCCATATATACCCATGCTGTACCACGAGCCCGCGATGTGGAATTGTTTGTAAGTCTATCCAGGCAAATCTTTTCCTTTCTGCCTCCCAAGGCATCTGTGAAGCCGCAAATCAGAGTGTGTGCACAATGGCATTCTTCTTCGACTGAAATCCCCATTAGGCATTGTCAAAAACGCTTCCAGGGGTCTGGAGAGATGGCATGGTGGTTAAGGTGTTTGCCTGTGAAGCCTGAGGATCACAGGTTCGATTCCCCAGGACCCACCTAAGCCAGACGCAAAAGGCGGTGCATGCGTCTGGAGTTCGTTGGCTGTGACTGGAGGCCCTGGCGCACCCATTCTCTATCTTTATCTGACTCTTGTTCACTCTCCCTCTCTTAAAACTGAAAGCGTGTGTGTGTGTGTGTGTGTGTGTGTGTGTGTGTGTGTGTGTGTGAAGGCTTTCAGTTTTTTGTCTGTCTTATTTTTTTATATTTAAAAATATTTTAGGGCTGCAGAGATGGCTTAGGGGTTAAGGCGCCTGCCTCCTAAGCCTCAGAACACTGGTTCCAATCTCCAGTGGTTCCAATCTCCAGGTCCCACGTTTAGCCAGATGCAAAGTGACACAAGGGCGCAATGCTGCACTTGACCACAAGGGAGCGCACATCTGGATTTCGTTCGCAGCAGCTGAGAGACTGCTGGCGCGCCCATTCTCTATCTGTCTCCCTCTCCCTCTCTCTCTGTTTCTCTCTGTGTCTCTCTCCAAAAATAAATAAAATAAAATAAAATTTTTAAAATATTTTATTTATTTGACAGAGAAAGAGGGAGATTGAGAGAGAGAGAATGGGCACACCAGAGCCTCTAGCCACTGCAAACGCACTCCAGACACGTGTGCCCCCTTGTGCATCTGGCTAACGTGGGTCCTGGAGAATCGAAAATGTCTTTTGTGTGTTTTTGTTTATGAGGGATTGTTACGTTAAGTGTGTTATAAATGACACTTAAATCCTCTTTTTTTTTAAAAAAAAAAAAGAATATATTTTGTTCATTTATTTGAGAGAGAGAGAGAATGGGCATGCCAGGGCCTCCAGCCACTGCAAATGAATTGCAGATGCATGCGCCCCCTTGGGCATCTGGCATGCGTGCATGTGCACGTGGAGAACAGAGTACAACCCTGAGTGTTCTTCCTCAGGGGCTGTCCACCTTGTTTCTTGAGACAGCTCTCTCATTGGCTAGACGGGCTGGCCAGCAAATCCCAGGGATTCTGTGATCTCTACTCCCCTGGTTCTGGGACTATAGGCGGGTGCCACCCTGCCCAGCATTGTCTTACTTCAGACCCTCATGCTTGCAAGTCAAGCACTTTGCCCACTAAGGTATCTCCCAGCCCCCGTCTGCCTGACTTTTACTTTGTATAAATCTCTTTTTGATGACTGAAGTAAGCCAGGTGACTCAAAAACCAAAGAACAGGGCTGGAGAGATGGCTTAGAGGTTAAGGCACATGCCTGTGAAGCCTAAGGACCCAGGTTCGATTCTCCAGGTCCCACGTTAGCCAGATGCACAAGGGGGCACTTGCATCTGGAGTTTGTTGTCAGTGGCTAGAAGCCCTGGCGTGCCCATTCTCACTTTCTCTGTCTCTAATAAATAAATAAAAATAAAATAAAGTTTAAAAAAAATAAAATGAAAACCAAAGAATATAAAACATTCAGAAAACAGATGCCATATAACTTCACCTCCAGCAGACAAACCCCTTAATAGACTCTCAGTAACTTTTATTTCATCCTTGTTGCCTCCAGCCATTGCAAACAAACTCCAGACGCATGCGCCACCATGTGCATCTGGCTTACGTGGGACCTGGAGAATCGAACCGGGGTCCTTAGGCTTTACAGGCAAGTGCCTTAACAGCTAAGCCATCTCTCCAGCCCCCTAGTATTTCTTAAGCAAATGTGCCATGTGCTTTTAAGATTACTTTATGGAAAACCCATATGTGGTTATGCAGGTTCCTTTTTTTTAAATTTGAGAGAGACAGAGAGAGAATGGGCATGCCAGGGCCTCTCAGCCACTGTGAAGGAACTCCAGACACGTGTGCCCCCTTGTGCTCATGTGCAACATTGTGCATTTGTGTCACGTTTGTGTCTGGCTAAATGTGGGACCTGGAGATTCGAACGGGTGTTCTTAGGGCTCGCAGGCAGGCGCCTTCACCGCTAAGCCATCTCTCCAGCCAGCAAACTTTCTTTTTTTCGACTCTATGAATTTGTGCATTTCATCTTTCTGTGAGCGAAATTTATTTAAACATTCATCTCTGGGGGCCATCCACCATTTTTTTTTTTCTATTCCCGTGCGTGTTAGTGAGAATATTCTTTTCTGAAAAAGCTTTGTGAACTTGCGAGAACAGTTTTGAAAGAAGAATTCAGCAAGATTAACATACTGTGTCAAGAAGCATTAAAATTGTTAATTTTATTCAACGTGCCTAAAATAGTACGCTTACTTTTTTTTTTATTCACTGTGTGATAATGGGATATTCACAGCTTATCTATTAGGATGTTAATGTCCTCCTATTTTCAGTGACCCTGGAGATCATGAGCCTGCTCTGGACAGAATTGCAAAATATGAAATGGGCTATTATTACATTGAGAGCATACATTGCAATACTGCTTGATATTTCTTCTCCTAACTTTCCTCTGCTCTAAGTCTTTGGACACCTGCTTCTTGTATTGAAGGCGTCTGCCTTATTGACTTTTTTTTTTTTTTTGGTTTTTTGAGGTGTGTGTAATGACAAATGTTTAATCTACAGAGTGTGGGGGGGCAGTGAGATGCTTAATGGATGGTGTGTGTGTGTGTAAGGGCAGCTAGATGTTCAATCTATGGAGTATGGGAGGAAGTTAGATGCTTAATACATGGAAGTTGTGTGTGTTTGTGTGTGTGTGTATAAAGGCAGCTAGATGTTCAATCTATGGAGTATGGGAGGCAGTTAGATGCTTAATACATGGAAGGTGTGTGTGTGTGTGTGTGTGTGTGTGTGTGTAGTTAGATGTGTGTGTGTGTGGCAATTAGATGTTTAATATGTGCAGCTAGGTGTTTAATCTATAGAGGATATGTGTGTGTGTGATGGCAATTAAATGTTTAATCTGTGGAGTGTGTGTTTTTCTGTGTGTGTATGTAAGAGTAGTTAGATGTTTAATCTATGGAGTGTGTGTGTGGGCAGCTAGATGTTCAGTCTATGGTAGATTTTTAATCTATGGAGTGGGGCAGTTAGTTAGTGTTTAATCTGTAATGGCAATTGGTTTAAATGGAGTGTGTGTGTGTGTGTGTGTGTGTGTGTGTGTGGAGTGGGTGTGTGTGTAAGAGTAGTTAGTGTTTAATCTGTGTGTGTGTGTAATGGCAATTAGATGTTTAATCTATGGAGTGTGTGTGTGTAAATGCAGTTAGATGTTTAATACAGTCTGTGAAGTGTGTGTGTAAGTGTAGTTAGATGTGTGTGTGTGTGTGTGTGTAAGTGTAGTTAGATGTTTAATCTATGGAGTGTATGTGGAGTGCAGTTAGATGTTTAATCTACATGGAAGGTGTGTGTGTGTGTGTGTGTTAGATGTTCAATTTATGGAGTGTGTGTGTGTAAAGTTAGATGCAGTGTGTGTGTGTGTAAGTGTAGTTAGATGTTTAAAGTCTGTGTAGTGTGTGTGTGTGTTTGTGTGTAAGTGTAGTTAGATGTTTAATCTATGAAGTGTGTGTGGTGTGTGGCAGTTAGATGTTTAATTTATGGAGTGTGTGTGTGTAGTTAGATGGAAGGTGTGTGTGTGTGTGTGTGTGTGTGTAGTTAGATGTTTAATCTATGGGTGTGTATGTGTGTGTAAGTGTAGTTAGATGTTTAGGTGTTCAAGTTAGATGTTTAATTTATGGTGTGTGGGAGGTAGTTAGATGTTTAATTAATACATGGTGTAAGTGTAGTTAGATGTTTAATCTATGGAGTGTGTGTGTGTGTGTGTGTGTGTGTAAGTGTAGTTAGATGTTTAATCTATGGAGTGTATGTGTGTGTGTGTGTAAGTGTAGTTAGATGTTTAATCTATGGAGTGTGTGTGTGTAAGTGTAGTTAGATGTTTAATCTATTGTGTGTGTGTGTAAGTGTAGTTAGATGTTTAATCTATGGAGTGTGTGTATCTGTGTGTGTGTGTGTGTGTGTAAGTGTAGTTAGATGTTTAATCTATGAAGTGTGTGTGTGTGTGTGTGTGTAAGTATAGTTAGATGTTTAATCTATGAAGTGTGTGTGTGTGTGTAAGTGTAGTTAGATGTTTAATCTATGGAGTGTGTGTGTGTGTAAGTGTAGTTAGATGTTTAATCTATGGAGTTGTATGTGTGTGTGTGTGTAGTTAGATGTTTAATCTATGAAGTGTGTGTGTGTGTGTGTGTGTGTAAGTGTAGTTAGATGTTTAATCTATGGAGTTATGTGTGTGTGTGTGTGTAAGTGTAGTTAGATGTTTAATCTATGAAGTGTGTGTGTGTGTGTGTAAGTGTAGTTAGATGTTTAATTAGATGTTTAGATGTTTAATCTATGGTGTGTGTGTGTGTAAGAGTAGTTAGATGTGTGTGTGTGTGTGTGTGTGTGTGTGTAGTGGCAGTTAGATATTTAATCTATGGAGTGTGTGTGTTTCTGTGTGTGTGTGTGTGTGTGTGTGTGTGTGTGTGTGTGTGTGTGAGATTGGAGGCCACAGCCTAGCCATCAGGTGTCTTCCTCAATCACGATTCATCTTATTTCTTTAAAAAATTTTTTTTGGTTTATTTATTAGTTATTTTATTTATTTGAGAGCAACAGACACAGAGAGAGAAAGAGGCAGAGAGAGAATGGGCTCCTGCCAGGGCCTCCAGCCACTGCAAACACATCCAGATGCGTGCGCCACCTCGTACAGCTGGCTTACATGGGTTCTGGGAAATTGAACCTGGGTCCTTAGGCTTTGCAGGCAAGCACTTTAACTGCTAAGCCATCTCTCCAGCCCTAAAAATATTTTTCATACCTTTCTGAGAAAGAGAGAGAAAGAGGCATGTGTGTCACTTTGTGCATCTGGCTTTATGTGGGTACTGAGGAATCGAACCTGGGTCCTTAGGCTTTGCAGGCAAGCACTTTAACCACTGAGCCATCTCTACAGTGCCCCTGAGATCTTTTTTTTTTTTTTTTTTAGAGAAAGTCTGATCTTGGGGCTGGAGAGATGGCTTAGCAGTTAAAGCCAAAGGACCCAGGTTCAATTCCCCAGGACCCATATAAGCCAGATGCATGAGGTGGGCACATGCATCTGGAGTTCATTGCAGTGGCTGGAGGCCCTGGCATGCCCATTCTTTCTCTCTTCCCTCTCTCTCTCTCTCTCCTATCTCTGTCTCTCTGCTTGCAAATAAATAAATAAAATTTAAAAAGAAAGTCTGATCTTTGTGATTGGGCGTTTGGGACAAGTTCACGTTCATGTTGCAGTGCAAAGAACCTCAGGAGCTGCTGGTATCTTGTTTCAGTGCTATTTGCTCGTAAAGCCACAGGGAGAGGGGTTCACTCTTGTTCTAGAAGTGAGGAGAATATGGCGTCCGTGTGGACGGCTCTGGAAACACAGGTGGTCAGCTCTAAACATCCCGGTGAGTGTGTTTCCATAAAGATGACAGACTTCTGCCTTTGTGTTCGGACTTTTCTGACAGTATCTCCCTCTGTAGCCTAGGCTGGCCTGGACCCCACCATGTTCCCCAGCCTGGCCTTGAACTCATGGTCATCTTTCTGCCTCGGACTCGCAGGTATCCAAGACTCACCACACCTGGCTAAGATTAGAGATTTTTTTTTTCCCCATGCGTTTGGGTAGCTGCCTACTATTTGGAAGTTAAACTAGCTGTTCTACCAAGAATGTACCCTGCTAACATGTTGGCTGGACTTCTGTATTCTGTCGGTTTTAATTTCATGAGTAGCAGGATAGAATTTTTTTTTTTAATTTTTTAAATTATTTTTTATTTTATTTTTAGAGAGAGACAGAGAGAGATAGACAGAGAGGGAGAGGGAGACAGATAGAGATGGGCGCACCAGCAGTCTCTCAGCTGCTGTGAACGAAATCCAGATGCGTGCGCCCCCTTGTGGTCAAGTGCGGCATTGCGCCCCTGCCTCACTTTGCATCTGGCTAAACGTGGCACCTGGAGATTGGAACCGCTGGAGATTGAAACCAGCGTTCTTAGGATTAGCAGGCAGGCGCCTTAGCCGCTAAGCCATCTCTCCAGCCCATGGATAGAATTCTTATATACAGTCAATATAAAAAAAAATTAGCATGGGCTGGAGAGATGCCTGCGAAGCCTAAGGACCCCAGTTCGATTCTCCAGGTCCCACGTAAACCAGATCTGCAAGGGGGTGCATGCATCTGGAATTCGTTTGCAGTGGCTAGAGGCCCTGGCGTGCCCGTTCTCACTCTCCTCTCTCTCTCTCCTTCTCTCTGTCTCTAATAAATAAAAATAAATAAATAAAAAGCAATATGATTACTGTGCTGGAGAGATGGCTTAGCGGTTAAGGTACTTGCCTGCAAGGCCTAAGGACCCAGGTTTGATTCCCCAGGACCCACGTAAGCCAGGTGCACATGGTGCAGCACGCGTCTGAATGGAATCCGTTTGCAGCAGCTGAAGGCCCTGGTGCGCCCATTCTCTCTCTCTTTCTTCTGTCTTTCTGCTTGCAAAGAAATAAATGAATAAATATATAAATATATTTAAAAAAATAATATGATTAAAGAAAAGCACAGCTTGTGGACAACAAGGAAAGACTTAGAGGTGGGCATGGTGGCACACCTTTAATCCCAGCACTCGGGAGGCAGAGGTAGGAGGATCGTGGCCGTGAGTTCAAGGCCACCCTGAGACTACATAGTGAATTCCAGGTCAGCCTGGACCAGAGTGAGACCCTACCTCGCAAAAAAAAAAAAAAAAAAAAAAAAAAAAAAAAAAAAAAAAAGAATAGAACCATTGAATTTCCCTCCTTTGCTTATTTTGTATGGGTGGAGATTTTAATCTTGTTTTTTCCTTGTATTTTTCTAGTCCATGACCCGGTGTATTACCCATTTTCCCATCAACTTCACAGGTTATGTCTCTGCTACAGTCCTCTAAGTTTGCTCACACGTGCCTCATTTTAAAAGCTTTGTTCGTACAGTTTAATCCAAAGCTTCAACATGCATTTTTCTCCATTAACGCTGTCTTCATTTTTGAATGTGTGTTTTACTTAGGCCTGTCTGAAAAGGTTAAAGACTGGCTGGAGTGCAAAAAACCCAGTAAAGACAGAGTGGGGGGAATAAAGGACTCACATATACATAAATATCTACGGAATATAGGTTTTCTTTATTTTTTTTCTTTTTTATATTATTTATTTATTTATTTTCATGATATGGTTTCGCTCTGAGCCAGGCTGACCTGGAATTCAGTATGTAGTCTCAGGGTGTCCTCGAACTCACAACAACCTACCTCTGCCTCCTGAGTGCTGGGATTACAGGTGTGTGTCACCACGCTAGGTCAGCATATGTTTTTTTTTTTATTTATTTATTTATTTTCAAAATTTATTTGCACTTTCATTGGCGTTTGCGCTACGACTGAAATTGAAATGAAATTGTAAATTTTTGTTTTTGTTTTCTCGAGGTAGGGTCTCCCTCTAGCCCAGGCTGACCTGGAATTCACTATGTAGCAGTCTTAGGCTGGCCTCGAACTCACTCCGATCCTCCTACCTCTGCCTCCCGAGTGCTGAGATTAAAGGTTTGTGCCATCACACCCGGTGAGAACTACTTTTTTAAAAAAATATATTTTATTTTTATTTATTTATTAATTTGAGAGAGAGAGATACAGAAATAGGCAGGTAGAGAGAGAGAGAGAGAGAGAATGGGTGCACCAGAGCCTCTAGCCACTGCAAACGAACTCCAGATGTGTGCACCCCCTTATGCATCTGGCTTACGTGGGTCCTGGAGAATCGAGCCTCGAACCGGGATCCTTAGGCTTCACAGGCAAGCGTTTAACCGCTAAGCCATCTCTCCAGCCGAGAACTACTTTTTATTCCAAGTCAGTACCTGAAGTTAGAAGCGAGAACTTTTGAGTACTTAGTGCTGTGTCAGTGAGATCCTGTTTCAAGAAAACGAGGTGCTTTTGAACACTGCCCGGCCCCTCCATAGTACATGGGTCCCTGTGGGCCCCACATTTGCTTTCAGAAAGGAATATATGGAATTAGGGAGCTCTCGGAAGCTTAGCCTTGCTCTGCAGCCTGCATCCGTGTTGATGGAGGCGAGGTGCAGATGGTCTCCTCCCAGTCTTTAGGGTGGCAGCATGTGGGCTGGGGGGACGCTATGATAAGCCGGCTCCTGCTGTGTGCAGCTAAATCACAGAGAGTTCTGGAAACGGTTTATTTTCTGTATTTGTTTCATTCGGGGAACAATGTGAGGAAAGCTTTAGAAATAAAACATCTCATTTATAAGCTATCCTGCAGCCCGCCACGGGTAATTCAAAGCTATCATCCGGTATAAATTGGTATCATTATACCTCGCGAACTTTCCTGAAAAATAATATTTGCGGACCTCTGCCTTGCCATGTGTTGCTCGGAGAGCAAGAAAAATATAGTTGCTATTCTTCCCCAGGAGAGGTTTCTCTGTGGAACTTTGAGGACGGGAATACGTTAGGCTGTTTATAGGATCAGTCACAAGGAAAAAAAAACATTAAATGGTTAATGGGCTGTGGGTTTTACAAATGAGATTCTGACTTAAAACCGGTATTGTGTGGGGTCTCCCGTGTACCTTTTGGGAACACGTGGGCTAAAAGGAAGTCAGACACCTCACAGTTTCTCAGTAGATTGGGCCAAACTTCCATCATTCTTTCCTGGGTACACACCAGACCAGCTGCAGATGACAAGTGCAAGGAAAGGTGTCTTGTGGGTGGCGAACAAGAATGAGGGTTGGAGAGATGGCTCAGCAGTTAAGGCGCTTGCCTGCGAAGCCCAAGGACCGGGGTTTGATTCTCCAGGACCCACGTAAGCCAGATGCAGGAAGGACACATGCATCTGGACTTCATTTGCAGTGGCTAGAGGCCCTGGTGTGCCCATTCTCTCTCTGTCTGCCTCTCTTCTCTCTCTCTCTCTGCTTGCAAATAAATAAATAAATAATGAAAAAAAGCTTTAAAAAAAAAAAGAATGGAAGTTCATGGGGCTGCAGAGATGGCTCAGCAGTTAAGGCAGTTGCCTGCAAAGCCCAAGGACCGGGGTTTGATTCTCCTGGACCCACGTAAGCCAGATGCGCGAGGGACACATGCATCTGGAGTTCATTTGCAGTGGCTAGAGGCCCTGGTGTGCCCATTCTCTCTCTGTCTGCCTCTCTCTCTCTCTCTCTCTCTCTGTCTGCTTGCAAATTAATAAATAAAAAATGAAAACAAGCTTAAAAAAAAAGAATTGAAGTTCATGGGGCTGCAGAGATGGCTCAGCAGTTAAGGCGCTTGCCTGCAAAGCCCAAGGACCGGGGTTCGATTCTCCAGGACCCACGTAAGCCAGATGCACGAGGGACACATGAATCTGGAGTTCATTTGCAGTGGCTAGAGGCCCTGGTGTACCAATTCTCTCTCTGTCTGCCTCTTTTCTCTCTCTCTCTTTCTGCTTGCAAATAAATAAATAAATAATGAAAAAAAGCTTTAAAAAAAAAAAGAATGGAAGTTCAAGGGGCTGCAGAGATGGCTCAGCAGTTAAGGTGCTTGCCTGCAAAGCCCAAGGACCGGGGTTTGATTCTCCAGGACCCACATCAAGCCAGATGCACGAGGGACACATGCATCTGGAGTTCATTTGAAGTGGCTAGAGGCCCTGGTGTGCCCATTCTCTCTCTGTCTGCCTCTCTTCTCTCTCTCTCTCTCTCTCTCTCTCTCTCTCTCTTTCTGCTTGCAAATAAATAAATAAATAATGAAAAAAAAACTTAAAAAAAAAAAAGAATTGAAGTTCAAGGGGCTGCAGAGATGGCTCAGCAGTTAAGGTGCTTGCCTGTGAAGCCCAAGGACCGGGGTTTGATTCTCCAGGACCCATGTAAGCCAGATGCACGAGGGACACATGCATCTGGACTTCATTTGCAGTGGCTAGAGGCCCTGGTGTGCCCATTCTCTCTCTGTCTGCCTCTCTTCTCTCTGTCTCTCTCTCTCTCTCTCTATCTCTCTCTGTCTGCTTGCAAATAAATAAATAAAAAATGAAAACAAACTTAAAAAAAAAAAGAATTGAAGTTCATGGGGCTGCAGAGATGGCTCAGTAGTTAAGGTGCTTGCCTGTGAAGCCCAAGGACCGGGGTTAGATTCTCCCGGACCCACGTAAGCCAGATGCGCGAGGGACACATGCATCTGGAGTTCATTTGCAGTGGCTAGAGGCCCTGGCGTGCCCATTCTCTCTCTGTCTGCCTCTCTTCTCCTTCTCTCTCTCTCTCTGTCTGCTTGCAAATTAATAAATAAAAAATGAAAACAAACTTAAAAAAAAAAGAATTGAAGTTCATGGGGCTGCAGAGATGGCTCAGTAGTTAAGGTGCTTGCCTGTGAAGCCCAAGGACCGGGGTTAGATTCTCCCGGACCCACGTAAGCCAGATGCAGGAAGGACACATGCACCTGGAGTTCATTTGCAGTGGCTAGAGACCCTGGTGTGCCCATTCTCTCTCTGTCTGCCTCTCTCCTCTCTCTTTCAAATAAACCAAGAATGGGAATGCATTAAGTATGTTATCACGGAAATAATGAACTACGTAGGGACAGAACTACGGGAGTGTATTAGGCACAGAGGGAGACAGAATGACTTAGTGAGGGGGTGTGGATCCAAGTGCAGCTGTCAGTTTGTAAGGAGAACCAGAATCACCCGGAGTCACCACTGTAAACATGCAGTGACAAGCCAGGCTTGGGGGGGGAGGGGGGACAGTGTCCATGAAATTCTGCGGCTGCCCAGCCTTGAGCACAGCGCCCGGGGAAGGTCGACGACGCTTCATAAATCCTGAATTAATGGGGGGAGGAGAGCCAGGAGTCAGAATTGCATTTGAAAAAGCGTTTCTAAAAAAAATTTAAATAGATACTCCTGGAGGCGGTTGAGGGTCTGCAGAAAAAGTGAATAGAAAACACGGACGAATTTCCATCCCTTCCCTATGCTCTATAACTTACTTTCCTTGGGATTCGTGCCTTGCGTTTACTGGGGTCCGTGTGTTTCAGCGGGCGAGAAGGTAATTGATATGTGACCACTCAGTGGAATTCGGAGTTGACATAAGGCTTTGCTATTTAGAGCGTACATTCCATTTCATATATATATATATATATGTATATATATATATATATATATGTATGTGTATATACATATATATATATACACATTTTATTTATTTATTTATTTATTTATTTATTTATTTATGAGAGAGAAAGAGGCAGAGAGAGGGAGAAAGAGAGAGAGAGAGAGAGAACGGGCGCACCAGGGCCTCCAGCCACTGCAAACGAACTCCAGATGCGTGCGCCACCTTGTGCATCTGGCTGACGTGGGTCCTGGAGAATCGAACCAGGCTCCTTTGCGCTAAGCCATCTCTTCCAGCACCCCCCCTTCTTGTTTTTTGAGGTAGGGTCTCACTCTAGCCCTAGTTGACTTGGAATTCACCATGTTGTCTCAGGGTGGCCTTGAACTTTCGGAGATCCTCCTACCTCTGCCTCCCAAGTGCTGGGATTAAAGGCGTGCGCCACCACACCCACCTCATCCCATGATTTTTTTTTATATATTAGTTATGCACATAATGTGAATTCATTCATGTTGGTGCCATCAATCGCCTCCTCCCTGCCCCCCCCGAAGGGACACTCATCTTTGGGGCACGTGGGTTGTGCATTGTGGGGGTAGCCAACAGTTATGGGGGAGAGGCAATGTCTCTGTGCATAATGTCCCAGCTTTGGCTCTAACAATCTTTCCGCCCCCTCTTCCATGAATTTCCCTGGGCCATGTTGGGTTCATTTCAGGTCTGTTTCAGTGATGAGGTCTAGGGAGCCTGTGTGTCTCTGGATATCTGGTTTGGTAGGGGTTGAGTGTTCTCTGTGTCTATCTCCTTCACCCTTGCGCTGGTACCAGGTTCACCGAGAAAGCAGCACTCTTGCTCATTTCCCCTATGACTCTATGGTTTCACCTGGGGCCCTGGTGAGGTGCGATGGGCTGATTCTCTCCTCACTTTCTGCATCCATCTGAAAAAGAGAAGTGCATTCTCCCATGGAGAGAGAACTCAACACCGGATAAGTGGGAAAACCACTATTATTTTAGAGAGAATTTCATAGGTGTAGGCCCTCTTGTAGCCCACGATTGGTGGGAGCTTGATATTGGAGAGCGGGCTCGATTCTTTTTTTGGATATGGTTCTGACTTGTTTCCCAGTTCAGCTATGAGTTCCAGTCCACTGAGCGGATCTGTTAGCTCAGTCAAGAGCAGATGGTTACCCGCCATGGCAGTTGTGCCACTATTGCGCCTGCGTGAGCATCCTGTCAGGTTGGTTTTGAGGACAGTGTGTCCATTTGGATGGTCAGTCGACCATTGTGGAGGGAGTACCGTTCCAGGTGGGGTTGGTTTTGAGTGTTGCCTAGTGGTTCCTTAGTTCAGGATCAGAAAGCTCCTGACGTGGGAAAGAATGCCAATCCAACAGCAGCATCTGGTGAGCAGAGAGAACGGGAGAGAGAGACTGAGAGAGAGAAAGAGGCTGAGATCAGATAATCCCCTCCAGAGACACGCCCCAGAGACCTGCTTTCTTCCAGCTAGCCTTTCCATAACCCATAGACCAAAGTGCTCACTCACTACATCAACTAAAGCCTTGCTGCGAAGCCCAAGGACCCGGGTTCGATTCCCCAGTACCCACGTCAAGCCAGACGCACGAGGTGGTGCATGCTGTTGGAGTTCGTTTGCAGCCTTCAGAGGCCCTGAGGGTGTGCCCGTTCTCTCTTTCCCTCTCTCCTCTCTGTCTTTCAAATAAATCCAGAATGGGAGTGCATAAAGTGTGTTATCACGGAAAAATAGAGGCAGATCTATGGGAGCATATTAGGCACAGAGGGAGACGGAATGACTTAGTGAGCGGGTGTGCATCCAAGTGCAGCTGTCACTTTGTCAGGAGAAGCAGACTCGCCCAGAGCCACTGCAGTGAACACCCATCACTTCTCAGTGGCGCTGCCAGCTGGATGCAGCAGGCCCCCACCACCCAGCCTTTCCCATCACTTTATGCCCAAACCATAGAGACGCCACCGTGATATTTCGCAAAAAGACCTTCATTGCCCTGAAAGTCCTTTGCCCCTCCCTGGGCCACCAGCACCTATGTTTCTCCTGCGTCTGTGATTTTGCCATCTTGGAATGTCATCTCGCTGGGTTGTGTAGCGTGTCGCCCCTTCAGATTGACTTCTCTCACTTGAAACGGTGCCCTCAAGGTGTCTCTAAGTCTTTTTTTATTTTATTTTTTTATAATTTAGTTATTTGAGAGAGAGAGAATGGGCACACCAGGGCCTCCAACCGTTGCAAACGAATTCCAGATGCATGTGCCACCCTGTGCATCTGGCTTACATGGTTCCTGGGGAATCTAACCAGGGTCCTTTGGCTTTGCGGGCAAGCGCCTTAACCACTAAGCCATTGCTCAAGCCCTGTCTCTGTGCCTTTATGTAGCTTGAGCATTCGCTCTTCAGTGCTGGAAAGATAGCTTGGCTATTAAGGCACTTGCCTGCCAAGCCTAAGGACCCAGGTTCAATTCCCCAGGACCGACATAAGCCAGATGCCCAAGGGGGCACATGCGTCTGCAGTTCGTTTGCAGTGGCTAGAGGCCCTGGTATGCCCATTCTCTCTCCCTCTCCTTCTCTTATTTTTCATAAATAAATAAATAAAAATAAAAATATTGTTTACAAAAGAAGGAAAAGGTTTATTTTGACTGACAGTACCAGGGTCCCAGTGTGGGGTGGTTTGAATGTCAATGAATGAATGTCATCACGCCTCCCCCACAGCTTCTGGGATCTTTGAATAAGGTTAAGCCTCCTGGGCTGGTTAGCAGTTAAGGCACTTGCCTTTTTTTTTTTTTTTTTTTTAAGATTAAACACTATTTTATTGACAAAATTTTATAAATGTACATAATGTATTTTTTATTGACAACTTCTATACTTACAAAAAAACGCATGATATTTCCCTCTCTTCCCCCCATTCCCCTTCAGAACTCCACTCTCCATCATATCCCTCCCTCTCTCCATCAGTCTCTCTTTTAATTGGATGTCATCATCTTTTTCTTCTATTTTGAGTGTCTTGCGAAGGTATTGCTAGGCACTGCGAGGTCATGAATATCGAGGCCAATTTCTGTCTGGACAGTTGTGTTGTAAGGAGTCGTACCCTTCCTTTGGCTCTTCCATTCTATCCGCCCCCCTCAAAGCACTTGCCTTTGAATCCTAAGGACCCAGGATCAATTCCCCAGTTCCCATGTAAGCCAGGTGCACATGGTGGCACATGTATCTGGTATTCATTTGCAGTATCTAGAAGCCCTGGCGTGCCCATTCTATCCCCAACCCTCTAATAAGTAAATATATACATATATATGTGTGTGTGTGTATATATAAAATATATATTTATATATATAATATATATAAATTATATATTTATATATATAATATATATATATAATATATATAAATTATATATTTATATATAATATATATATAATATATATAAATATAAAATATATATTTATATTTATATATAAATATATATAAATATAAATATATATATATATTTTTTTTTTTTTTGGTTTTTCGAGTGTAGGGTTTCACTCTGGTGAATATATATATATATATATATATATATATATATTTTTTTTTTTTTTTTTTTTTGACCCAGGGTTTCACTCTGGTCCACCTGACCTGGAATTAAAGGTAGGATCTCACTCTAGCTCAGGCTGACCTGGAATTCGCTATGTAGTCTCAGGATGGCCTCGAACTCACAGCCACCATCCTCCTACCTCTGTCTCCCGAGTGCTGGCATTATTTATTTATTTGAGAGAGAGACACAGGGAGAGAGAGAGAGAGGTCCTTTGGGTTTGCAGGTAAGTGCCTTAACCACAAAGCCATCTCTCCAGCCCCCAAAATAAAATTTTTTTTTTTTTTTTTTTTTTTTTTTGGTTTTGCAAGGTAGGGTCTCACTCTGGTCCAGGCTGACCTGGAATTAACTATGTAGTCTCAGGGTAGCCTCGAACTCTTGGCGATCCTCCTACCTCTGCCTCCCTAGTGCTGGGATTAAAGGCATGTGCCACCACGCCCGGGTAAAATATTTTTTTAAAAAAAGGTTACCCCTGCTAGTTAAGTGTCCAGCAGCTGCCTGCTGGAGGAGGTGTCACTGGGGGTGTGTGTGGGAATCATTACTCCAGCCCTACTAGTTGTATAGAGACGTATGGAGCCCTAGTTGGAGCTCTGACTGTTTCCCCTGGATTCTAGAAGCATGCAATGAACCCTTTCTTCCCTCAAGATGCAGTGCATGTCGATGCTCAGCTCGGTGGCTAGGTTTCTCTCGTGGGCTGGTGCTGCCTGCAGAAGGGGTGCGTCTTCTCACCTCATTTAAGGTAATCAAGATAATCCCTAACAGACTTAGCCCCCCTCCATCTGTTCCCATGACGACTATAGATCCTGCAGAGCTGACAACCAGCACGTGACCTCACAGCATCCCCTCACCTGTAAAGGGGACTTTGAGTCTGTAGTGTGGTCAATTCCAGAGAAGCCTGTATAAAGGATTTTGCATGTGCGTGAGTCATCATAAAAGACAGATATTTTAAAAAATTATCATTTATTTTATTTTATTTATTTATTTGTTAATTTTGGTTTTTCAAGGTAGGGTCTCACTCTAGCCCAGGCTGACCTGACCTGGAATTCACTATGTGATCTCAGAGTGGCCTCGAACTCATGGCCATCCTCCTACCTTTGCCTCCCGAATGCTGGGATTAAAGGCGTGTGCGCCACCACGCCCAGCCATTTTTTTTTTCTTTTATTTTAGAGAGAGAGGGGAGAGGTAGAGAATTAGCGTGCCAGGGCCTCACCTGCTGCATTCGAACTCCAGACGCCTGCGCCACCTAGTGGTCATACATGACCGCGTGCTTGCCGCACCCTTGTGCGTCTGGCTGACATGGCATCTGGGGAGTCGAACATGGGTTCTTAGGCTTTGCAGGCAAGCGCCTCACCCGCTAAGACATCTCTGCAGCCATAAAATCTTATTTATTTATTTGTGAGGAAGAGAGGAGAGAGAAAGAAGGGAAGAATGGGCGTGCCAGGGCCTCCTGCCATTACAAACAAACTCCAGACACATGCTCTGCTTTGTGCATCTGGCTTTTCGTGGGTACTGGGAAATTGAACCCCGCTGTCAGGTTTTTCACACAAACACCTTTAACTGCTGAGCCATCTCCCTAGCCTGAGATATTTTCTCACATGGCATTTAAAAAAAATTTCTTTTTTATTTATTTATTTGAGAGAAAGAGAGAGATGCACAAATAGGCAGGTAGAGAGAGAGAGAGAGAATGGGTGCACCAGGGTCTCCAGCCACTGCAAACAAACTCTAGACGCATGTGCCTCCTTGTGCATCTGGCTTACGTGGGTCCTGGAGAATCGAGCCTCGAACCGGGGTCCTTAGGCTTCACAGGCAAGCGCTTAACCACTAAGCCATCTCTCCAGCCCCAACATTTTTTTTTTTTACCATATTAACTTGCATATAAATCCATCAGTGGTGACAATTATTTGAAATGAGCACGTGTGGCTGCTTCCTGCTCTGACCTGTATTAACCCTGGGACAGTGAGTAAAACCCTCGATCCCATGCTTGCGTGACTTCACAGAAGTTGTTCTACGAATTCAACGAAGATTTTTCTTCCAGAATCGGAGGCTGTATTACATTTTTGCTTCTTTTTTTCTTCCATTTCACATGGTTAAAGTAATTACTAGTTTCAGAGAAATGAGGCTGAAGTTCATCTCTGAGCCAATCACCCCACCGTCGCATCCTGCCAGGACGCAGGTGGTTTCCTTAGCTGTACGAGATAAGGCCTCGGGAGCTGTCCTAGCACGGATGATTTATTACGAGAGACAAATTACTGCTGGGCCCCTCGGGGGTTTTGGTTCTTGATTCTGAGCATGGCATTTACATATACAGTGTCTGTTCCAAGGAGGTTTATCACTGGAGTTAAAAATTGAGAAAGAGCCGGGCGTGGTGGCACACGCTTTTAATCCCAGCACTCGGGAAGCAGAGGTAGGAGGTTCACCGTGAGTTCAAGGCCACCCTGAGATTACATAGTTGTTGGGGTCCCTCCTAGGGCCAGCCCAGGAGGGACGGCAGGGTCTCTGCCGAGTAGGGGGTGAGAGGCGGGGAGTCACAACACAGACTCCGGGAGTTGGGTGGAAGCAGGCAGAGGGCGAGCTACTGCAAACTTGTTGATTCAAGGAAGTGTCGGGGGTTTTAAGGGGTTTAGCTGGCCAATCATTGTATGGGGTGGTCCCCTTCTTTGACCAATGATAGCATGTCTCCGGGCAGATCATCTCGCAGCAGGTTGCTCATGAGCATGGGACTGTAGCTGTTGTCACTCCAGGCCTGCACAGGATGCCATGTCCACAGAAGCCACTTCCTGGTTTCTTCTGACATGCGGTCTGGCTAGGGCCCGACCTGCATTGTGCCATACATATCCTCCTTTTTGTTTTTATTATTGGCGACCCTGGGAGGCATGGTTCTTTGCCAAGCCATTGTGGACCCCAGGCCCCAAGGGATCATCACATGCGACGGTGCCTGTCTTAGGTTGCCCCATTTCATGGCGTCTTACCCGTCATTGATTACCCGCCATCCTGGTGAGAAAACCCGAGGGGTGTGGCCTGGTTTCTTTTAGCACGCAGTCTGGCTAGGGCCTAACCTGCATTGTGCCATACAGGACCCTGTTTAAAAAAAAAAAAATTAGCCAGGCGTGGTGGCTCACGCCTTTAATCCCAGCACTCGGGAGGCAGAGGTAGGAGGATCACTGAGAGTTTGAGGCCACCCTGAGACTACATAGTGAATTCCAGGTCAGCCTGGACCAGAGTGAGACCCTACCTTGCAAAACCAAAAAAAAAAAAAATTGAACAGCCAAGTGTGGTGGCACATGCCTTTCATTCCAGCACTCATGAGGCAGAGGTAGGAGGATCGCCATGAGTTCGAGGCCACCCTGAGACTACATAGTGAATTCCAGGTCAGCCTGAACTCATGAGCTGGAGAGATGGCTCACTGGTAAAGGCGCTTCCCTGCAAAGCCTAAGGACCTGAGTCTTATTCCCCAGTACCCACATAAAGCCAGATACACAAAGTGGTGTGTGTAATTGGAGTTGGTTTGTAGTGGCTAGAGGTCCAGGTTTGCCTATTCACTCTATCTCCCTGCCAGATGTGGTGGCGCACACCTTTCATCCCAGCACTTGGGAGGCTGAGATAGGAGGATTGCTGTGAGTTTGAGACCAGCCTGGCACTACATAGTGAATTCCAGGTCAGCCTGGGCTAGAGTGAGACCCTACCTCAAAAACAAACAAACAGGGGCTGGAGAGATTGCTAAGCGGTTAAGGCGCCTTCCTGCTAAGCCTAAGAACCTGGTTCCAACCTCCAGGTCCCACTTTTAGCCAGATGCAAAGTGACAAAAGGGCGCAATGCCACACTTGACCACAAGGGGGGACATGCATCTGGATTTCATTCACAGCAGCTGAGACACTGCTGGCACGCCCATCTCTGTCTCCCTCTCCCTCTCTCTCTCTGTCTCTCTCAAAAAAAAAGATAAAATCCTGTCCTTTGCCACAGTGTGGGTGAAACTGGGGAACAGTGTGTTATAGTGAAATAGAAATAATACCAAATTATCTCCTATGTAGATTGCTAAAAAAAAAAAAAAACCAGATTTCATAGAAGTAGAAATAGATAAGATGTAGCCAGAGGTTTGGTAGACCGGAAACAGAAGGGAAGAGGTTAGTGAACACGTAGGAAGCGTTAAATTGCACTTTGATAGAAGGGGACATTTGATGCTGAACTTTTCTAGTTATACTCGTGCTGTTTTGGGCTTTGAGGGCAATGGGCTATTTTTTTTCATTTTAGAGAGAGAGAGAAAATTAGTGTGCCAGGGCCTCAGCCACTGCCATCAAACTCCAGATGCTTGCGCCACCTAGTGGGCATGTGTGACCTTGTGCTTGCCTCACCTTTGTGCGTCTGGCTTACGTGGGATCTGGAGAGTTGAACATGGGTCCTTGGACTTTGCAGGCAAACGCCTTAGCCACCGAGACATCTCTCCAGCCCTGTGCAACAGCGTCTTATTCCTACAGACTCTTCTCCAGTCTTCTTATGGAAAATGCTAAGCACCCGTGCACCCTTCTCTCCAGCCCTGTGCAACAGTGTCTTATTCCTACAGACTCTTCTCCAGTCTTCTTATGGAAAATGCTAAGCACCCGTGCACCCTTCGCTGGTGTTTAATCATTTTTTAACTCACCGAGTAGTCTTGCTTGGGTTTTCCCACACACTCACTTGCCCTCCTTCGGTATTATTTTGAAAGAGGAAAGCCGGGCGTGGTGGCGCACGCCTGTAATCTCAGCGCCTGGGAGGCAGAGGTAGGAGGATTGCCATGAGTTTGAGGCCACCCTGAGACTACAAAGTGAGTTCCAGGTCAGCCTGGACTAGAGTGAGACCCTACTTCCAAAAACCAAAAAAGAAAAGAAGAAGAAAAGAAAGAAAATACTTCCCCTCCTTATCATTTTACTTCAAATCATTTACACATGGGAATTTCAGCATGTATATCTGAAATCTGTTCACCTCTACTTCTTTCTCTTTTTCCTCATCCATTCCCCTTCCCTTCCTCCTTTCTATCCTCCTCTTTCTCCTGCTCACCCATCTTCTCTGCCTCTTATTATTCCTTTTCTTCTACCTCCTCTTTCTCGCCTTCCTTCACCGACTCCCCTTTCTCTTCCCTCTCTTTCACCCCTTACCCCCTCCTGCTCTTTCTCTTCTTCCTCCTCCTCCTTGTCTTCCTTCTCCTCATTCTTCAACATCTGTTTTGCTCGTTTGTTTGGTTTTTTGTTTTGTTTTGTTTTTCGAGGTAGGGTCTCACTGTGGCCCAGACTGACCTGGAATTCATTCTGTCCTCTCAGGGTGGCCTTGAACTCATGGTGATCCTCCTATCTCTGCCTCCTGTGGGCTAGGATTAAAGGCATGCTCCACCACACCAACCTGTTTTGCTCATTTGTGGTTTTGATTGTGTGCACTCACTGACCTGTTTAGGATTTGAGAGTCTGTTTTGTGGAGCTTGACTTTGTGGATCTGCCACTAGCTTGGTGTGTGAACATGAATAGTGCTCTTGCCTTCGGCTAGGACTGTTGCTCTCATGTGAAAAATGAGGCCCTTACTATGTATCTGTACGATGAGGTGTGGGCCAAGCCAGGGATCACCCATCACCCACCTCTTCCCTCCTTGAGAAATAATGAAACACTGGGGGAGGTATCTGTTGGGTGAGGTGTGAACCAAGCCAGAGATCACCCATCACCCACCCCTTCCCTCCTTGAGAAATAATGAAACACTGGAGGAGGTATCTATAGGGTGAGTTGTGGACCAAGCCCCTGGTCACTCATCACTTGCCCTTTCCCTCCTTGAGAAATAATGAAATGTTTGAGGAGGTATCTGTAGGGTGAGCTGTGGACCAAGCCAGAGATCATCCATCACACACCCCTTCCCTCCTTGAGAAATAATGAAACACTGGAGGAGGTATCTCTTGGGTGAGATATGGACCAGGCCAGAGATTGCCCATCACCCACCCCTTCCCTCCTTGAGAAATAATGAAATATTTGTGGAGGTATCTGTAGGGTGAGGTGTGGACCAGGCCAGAGATTACCCATCACCCACCCTTCCCTCCTTGAGAAATAATGAAACATTTGTGGAGGTTTCTGTAGGGTGAGCTGTGGACCAAGCCAGTGGTCACTCGTCACTCACCCCTTCCCTCCTTGAGAAATCATGGAACCTGGAGGAGGTCTTGTTCTTCCCTGATGCGTCGGCCGTTTTCCCATGTTCCCTTCTGTCCTGCAGGGCAGGTGCTGGATGTTCTCGATGAGCTGGGACTGGCCAACGATACCCTTGTCTACTTCACTTCTGACCACGGCGCCCACGTCGAGGAAGTGAGCCGCAAAGGAGAAGTGAACGGGGGAAGCAACGGCATCTATAAAGGTGAGAGGTGTCACTGTGAACTAGTTCTGGCCTCTTTGTTCCAGCCTGGGCTGACCTTTGCTGCACATTAGAGATTTCCCAGTGTCTTTTTTTTTTTTTTTTTTTTTGTAGCTCTATCACCATTTTATTTTATTTTACTTTTTTTTTTTTAATTTTTTTATTGACAGCTTCCATACTTACATACAAAAAATGCATATTTCCCTCCCCTGCCCCCATAACCCTTCAGAACTCCACTCTCCGTCATATCCCCTCCCTCTCTCCATGAGTCTCTCTTTTAATTTGATGTCATCATCTTTTTCTTCTATTATGAGGGTCTTGCGGAGGTATTGCTAGGCACTGCAAGGTCATGGATATCGAGGCCAATTTCTGTCTGGACAGTTGCATTGTAAGGAGTCATACCCTTCCTTTGGCTCTTCCATTCTATCCGCCCCCTCTTCCGCAATGGGCCCTGAGCCTTGGAGGGTGTGACAGAGATGTTTCAGTGCTGGGCACTCCTCCATCCCTTCTTCTCAGCACTGTGTTGCCTTTTGGGTCATCCCAGTGGTCATCGCCATCTGAAAAGAGAAGCTTCTCTAACCAGAAGTGAGAGTAGCATTAATATGTGAATATGAACATCAAGTGTAGTGCTTTCAGGGCAGCTTGGTGGGAATAATATATACATTTAGCCAGACAAGAGCAGGCTTTATACCCCTAAGGCTCATGACTTCCCCTGCCATAGACTTTTGCTTAGGTACCAGGTATGTATTCCCTCCCGTAGAGAGGGCCTTCAGTCCAATTGGGGAGCAGTTGGTTACCCCAAGAGCAGACATGCCACTATTGCACCCGTTCAGTCATTGGGCCTGTGTGGCCAAACTTGAATATTCAGCGTCCACTGTTTTCACTGCTGATGACTTCTGTCTCCCATAGGGCTGCGTGCAGTGCGGCTTTTTCCAGCTTTCAGTTGGCTGGTCTGCAGGCTTTTGAGGGGTGGGGTGTTTCCATCTTCTCTCCATACGGCTGTGGACAGAGCTGGTCTTGATTGCGTGATTACAGCTTTGTTCGCATGCATCTCATACACCACCTGCCTCCCCCCACCTTCCCTCACCAAATGCCTGTTGAATTCCAAAGTAGACCGAGGACTTTACAGGGGGCTTGGGCATAAAATCCATCTAATATGTGACTTGGGAAAGTGACTTATGTGATGTCATGGGATCACAGAGCAGAGCAAAGGGAAAAGGTGGGGCATTCCAGAAAGGCTTAAGCGTGGGCACTGGAAGGGGAGAGGTGGTCCTGGCAATTCAGAGACACAGTCAGAATGGGTCAGCAAGACACGGTTAAGGGTGCTGGATAATGGCTGCCATCTAGGGTTCGCGTGCAACCGTGAAAGCATGTTAATACACCCACTCTGCCGCTACCTGCATACCATTTAGAAGTGGACGGAGTGTGGCACGGATAATTTTCCATCCGTGCCAGCCAGACCCTGGGCCTCCGACATCGTTCTTAGTCCCTCATTCTTGTCTCTTTCCAGGCGTTATTACCTGTTGTCAAACTCAGTTGAAATCAAGTGCACTGCAAGATACTGTTTAAAAAAAAAACAGAGAGAGAGAGAGAGAGAGAGAGAGAGAGGGAGAGAGGGAGCGATATGATTTCCTTCTGGCTCTGGAAGGTGACCAAAGGCTTTCCTATGTCAAAAGATCTCTCTCTTTTTTTTTTAAAGGTGAAAATCTCACACACTTGGGGTTTTGGAACACAGAGAGGATTGTAGCATTTAACACAGTGATAAAATAAATAAATAAATAAATAAATAAATAAATAAATAAATAAATAGCAAACAAACAAAAAACCGAGGGTTTTCTACGCTGCTTTCCTCTGTGCATGTACACGAAAAAAGGCCCTTCTCACAGGTTGAAGCCATGGACGATGCTGTATTGCCTCAGGGCAATTGTTTGCCTGTTGGAACCCATGGGCTCATTGATTCAAATGGTTAAGTCAAAACACTAAATTCCCTCTCCAGCCAATATTGCTTCTCTGCATTTAAAAAAAAATTCATTTTGTACTGGACAGATGAGTCAGCAGCGGTTAAGGCACTTGCTTGCAAAGCCTTTTGAAGTGCAGATTCTTAGGGTATTTTTAAAAATTTTTTATTTATTTATTTATTTTGGTTTTTTCATTTTTCAGTTTTTCAAGGTAGGGTCTCACTCTAGCCCAGGCTGACGTGGAATTCACTACGTAGTCTCAGGGTGGCCTCGAACTCCTGGCGATCCTCCTACCTTTGTCATCCCGAATGCTGGGATTAAAGGCGTGCGCCACCACGCCTGGCTATTTATTTATTTGCAAGCAGAAAGAGAGAGATAGAAGAGAGGCAGACAGAGAGAGAATGGGTGCGCCAGGGCTTCCAGCCACTGCAGATGAACTCCAGATGCGTGTGCCCCCTCGTGCATCTGGCTTACGTGGGTCTTGGGGAATCTATATCATGGAAAGATAGAGAGATGGTTTGATACATGCACGGGCTGTGTCAGTGAAGGACCACACATCCACGAAGGGTTCCTTTGCAGTGACTCAAGGCCCCGGTGTGTCCATTCCATCTCTCTCTCTCTCTGCTTGGAAATAGATAACTTAATCAGAATATATTTTTTTATTTATTTGAGAGCAACAGAAGAGAGAAAGAGGCAGATAGAGAGAGAGAGAGAAAGAGAGAGAATGGGTGCGCCAAGGCCTCCAGCCACTACAAACACACTCCAGATGCATGTACCACCTTGTGCATCTGGCTTACGTGGGTCCTGGGGAATCAAGCCTTGAACCAGGGTCCTTAAGCTTCACAGGCAAGCGCTTAACCGCTGCTAAGCCATCTCTCCAGGGCCTTAATCAGAATATTTTTTTAAAAAGATGAATATGGAAAACGCCCAGTGTTGACTCTGCACATGTTTATGCACCAACACACACACACACCACACACATAAACCCACACAAAATAAAATAGAACTGGCTATGACATCTCTGTCAATATCAACAGATGTAAGTATTATGAAATAACGTAAGGGCTGAGTCCACCTCCCAATGGCTAAATTGAAATTCAGTAAGAACTTACAGCCTGTCATGGTGAAATGCGGTCTGCCACTTGACTTTTGCAAATAAAGTTTTTAAATACTTTTTAAAATTTATTTTGATTTATTTATTTGAGAGATGGGAAGAGGCAGAGTGAGAGAGAGAGAGAGAGAAAGAGAGAATGGGTGTGCCAGGGCTGCTAAGCCACTGCAAATGCACTCCAGATGCATTGCACCACCTTGTGCATCTGGCTACTGGAGAATCGAACCGAGGTCCTTTGGCTTTGCAGGCAAGCGCCTTAACCGCTAAGCCATCTCACCAGCCCCCGCAAATGAAGTCTTATTGAAATACATCTGTGATTTCTTATGGCTGCCTTGTCCCCGGCTGCTTCTATAATAGCAGAATTCAGGAGTTGGCACACGCACACACACACACACACACACACACACACACACTCACGCGTGTCCTGAAATGTTTACTGTGTGGTTGTGTGGACGGGGGCAGTGGTGGGAAGTTTGCAAGCCTCTGACACATTGATTGGTTTAATGTGTTACCTAAATAGTCCTTCATTTCTCAAGCTGGATCAGCTCATTTCATAGGAATTCTTGACGCTTGACCCATCACTGAAATATGGGCATGTACGTATTTTTTTAAAAAAATATTTATTTATGGGCTGGAGAGATGGCTTAGCGGTTAAGGCGCCTGCCTGCGAAGCCTAAGAATGCTTGTTCAAATCTCCAGGTCCCACATATAGCCAGACGCAAAAGTGACGCAAGGGTGCAACGTTTTCCATGCACAGAAGGGGGTGCACGTGTCTGGAGTTCATTCACAGTGGCCGAAAGGCCCTGGTGTGCCCATTCTCTCTCTGCCTCTTCTCCTCTGTCTCTCTCAAATTAAAAAAAAATCTATTTGTTTATTAATTTATTAGAGGGAGAGAAAGAGGTAGAGAGAGAGAGAGAGATTGCAAATTAAAAAAAAATCTATTTGTTTATTAATTTATTAGAGGGAGAGAAAGAGGTAGAGAGAGAAAGAGAGATTGCAAATTAAAAAAAAATCTATTTGTTTATTAATTTATTAGAGGGAGAGAAAGAGGTAGAGAGAGAAAGAGAGATTGAGAATGGGCACAGCCAGACCTCTAAGCACTGTAAACAAATTCCAGGCGCGTGCACCACCTTGTGCATCTGGCTTACATGGGTCCTGGGCAATCGAACCCAGGTCCTTAGGCTTCTCAGTCAAGTGCTTTAACCGCTGAGCCATCTTTCCAGTCCCTTTTAAAAAAATTATTATCATTATCGCCTTGGTAATAGGTTGAAAGATCCTGCACAATATGGGTACATCTCCCACGTGCAATTTGCGGTTAGTTGAGTGTCGACTAGAGTGTCTTGGCATAGACCATATTTCGTTTGGATAACAACACTTTTCACGTTCAGCCATGCGCCCCGGTACCACACGGAGAAATAGTGTTCCCCCAAGAAGATGAAAAGTGAAAGATGGAAATATTTCACAGAACCCTATGCCCAGATGAAGTCCATGTGCGGCTTGCAGATGCTGTTGTCGTTAAAAGTCATTTGATCTGCTGAGTGGCCACGTTTGCAAGGACGAAAATAGAAAGTTGGTTTGCAAACAGCTACTTCTGACAAGACTCTCGGAGCCAAGCAGGGAGGAATCGTCTCCCTTCATGCCTGGAAGCATCCAGAAACACAGCCCTTGGCACCTCCACCATGTGCCTGCGAGGTGCAGAGAGTGTGAACTGGACAATGACACAGCCAGATTTCATATTGAGAACATGCCTCCCTTCTTCCCCTACTCTCCTGGTCTTCTTTCTGTGCTTTTAAAAAACATTTTTTTTCCTTTTCTTTCTTTCTTTCTTTCTTTCTTTCTTTCTTTCTTTCTTTCTTTCTTTCTTTTTTTTAAATGAGTGAGAGAGAGAGAATTGGCACACCAGGGCCTCCAGCCATTCCAGTCGAACTCCAGACGCTTGTCCCTTCACGTGCTTATGTCACCTTGTGCAGTTTGCATCACCTTCATCGTCTGGCGTACGTGGGACCTGGAGAGTCAAACATGAGTCTTTAGGCTTCCCGGGCAAGCGCCTTAACCGCGAAGCAATCTCTCTTGCCCTGTTTCTGCTTTTTAAAAAATATTTTTAGTTATTTATTTCAGCAAGAGATAGAGGCAGAGAGACAGAGTCAGAGAGAGAGAGACAGAGAGGGAGAATGGGTGCCCCAGAGCCTCCAGCTACTGCAAACAAACTCCAGACTCATGCACCCTGTATTAGTCAGGGTTCTCTAGAGGAACAGAATGGACAGAATGAATTGTATTGAAAGGGGATTTATTGGATTAGCTTACACAGTCCAGCAATAGCAGGTTGCAGGTCCGAGAGTCAAGCAACCCGGTAGCTGCTCAGTGCACGAGGCTGGAGGCCTCAGCAGTCCCAATCCGGCACTGAAGGCCTGGAGGCTTCCTGGAGAGACGCTGCTCTTCAGTCCACCCTGGTCTTCAGTCCACACTGGAAAGTAGCAACACCAAGCAGCAGGTACCAAGCAGAAAACACCAAGCAGCTAGCAGCACCGCAGCCAGGTGGGAGAGAGAGAGAGCCTTTCTTCCCAGAGCTCCTTTTTATCAACCAGCCCCCTCCTCCAAGAGGGGCCGCCCACTCTGGGCCGCCCACTCTAGGGGAAGGCTTACCCCTGGGGGCAGGATTCTTCCTTTAGTTAATCCTTCCTAGAGGCAGCCTCAGAAACACACTTATGAGGAATGTCTGTGGATTCCTAAACAAATCAAGTTGACACAAACTTAACCATCACACACCCTCTTGTGCATCTGGCTTACGTGGGCCTAGAGAGTCGAACCTGGGTCCTTTGGCTTTGCAGACAAACGCCTCCACCACGAAGCTATCCCTCCAGCCCGACAATGGCCATTTCTTGGGATAAATATTCTACCCAATGCCTAGTGGGGCTATGAGGTGTGTCTTGCATAAGCTATGTAACGTGGCTCAGACCGCTCATAACAACTGGCCACACGCTGAATGATTCCAACCAACATGCAACATATTATCTTAGATTTCTGGAGTTCCGGGGATCCAAGCGAGTGTTTGTGGGCTGACAAGGTCAAAGCGTGTACAGAGCTGGGTTCCTTCCTGAAGGCTCTAGGGGAGAATTCCCTTTGGGGTTTTTCTAATTTCAAAAGGCTGCCTTGGGCTGGAGAGATGGCTTAGCGGTTAAACGCTTGCCTGTGGAGCCTAAGGACCCCGGTTCGAGGCTCGATTCTCCAGGACCCACGTCAGCCAGATGCATAAGGGGGTGCATGCATCTGGAGTTCGTTTGCAGTGGCTGGAGGCCCTAGCGCACCCATTCTCTCTCTCTCTCTCTCTACCTGCCTATTTCTGTATCTCCCTCTCTCTCAAATAAATAAATAAACAAAATAAAATATATTAAAAAAAAAAAAAAAAGGCTGCCTAGATGCATTAGCTTGGCTTGTCCTTTGTAAAAGCGTGCTCACTCCAGCAGCATCGCATCCAGACGCTGCATGTGATTGCAATGGCTGCTTCTCTGGCTCCCTCACCCCCACCCCCCGTCCCTGTCCCTGTCACTGTAGCTTAGGCTCACCTGAAACTTAATCTGCAGCCCAGACTGGCCTCAAAGTCACAGCCATCATCCTACATCAACCTCTCGGGTAGTGGGTTTGTAGGCATGAGTGCCTAACCACACACAGCTCCATGTTGTGTGTGTGTGTGTGTGTGTGTGTGTGTAAGCCACAGAACAACCTTGAGTGTCACCGTCAGATATACCATCTACCTGTTTTTTGTTTTGTTTTGTTTTGTTTTTTTTTGTTAGTTTTATTTTTCGAGGTAGGCTCTCACTCTAGCCCAGGCTGACCTGGGATTCACTATGTCATCTCAGGGTGGCCTCGAACTCATGACGATCCTCCTACCTCTGCCTCCCCAGTGCTGGGATTAAAGATGTGTACCACCATGCCTGGCTGCATTTTTTTTTTTTTTTGGAGCAAGACAGAGAGAGAGGGAGAGGGAGACAGAGATGGGCACGCCAGCAGCCTCTCAGCTGCTGCAAACGAAATCCAGATGTGTGCGCCCCCTTGTGGTCAAGTGCGGCATTGGGCCCTTGTGTCACTTTGCATCTGGCTAAATGTGGGAGCTGGAGACTGGAACCAGCGTTCTTAGACTTAGGAGGCAGGCGCCTTAACTGCTAAGCCATCTGTCCAGCCCTGGCTGCATTTAAAAATTTTTATTTTTATTTATTTGAGAGAGAGAGAGATACAGAAATAGGCAGGTAGAGACAGAGAGAGAATGGGTGCACCAGGGCCTCCAGCCACTGCAAACAAATTCCAGATGCATATGCCCCCTTGTGCATCTGGCTTTATGTGGGTCCTGGAGAATCAAACCAGCATCCTTTGCCTTTGTAGGCAAATGCCTTAACCATTAAGCCGTCTCTCCAGCCCCTGAAATCTTCTTTAAATTTTCTAAAAATTAATTTAATTATTTGAAAGAGAGAGAGGCAGATAGAAAGGGGGAGAGAGAATGGGCAAACCATGGACTCCAGCCACTGCAAAGCTGTAAGGCACTTGTCTGCAAAGACAAAGGACCTGGGTTTCATTCCCAGGACCTACATAAGCCAGATGCACAAGGTGGTGCATGAATCTGGAGTTCGTTTGTAGTGGCTGGGGGGGGCTGGTGCACTCATCCCCCCTTCCCTTTTCTATCTCTTAAGTAAGTATAATAAAATAGAAAGAAGGAAGGGAAAGAGAGAGGGATGGATGGAGGGAGGGAGGGAAGGAAGGAAAGAAGGAAGGAAGGAAGGAAGGAAGGAAGGAAGGAAGGAAGGAAGGAAAGGAGGGTGGGAGAGAGAGGAGGGAGGGAGGGAGGAAGGAAGGAAGGAAGGAAGGAAGGAAGGAAGGAAGGAAGGAAGGAGGAGGGGGGGGGGAGAGGAAGGAAGGAAGGAAGGAAGGAAGGGAAGGGAAGGAAGGGAAGGGAGAGGAGGGAGGAGGGGTGAGAGAGAGGGAGGGAGGGAGGGGGGAGGGAGGGAGGGAGGAGGAAGGAAGGAAGGAAAGGAGGGAGGGAGGGTGAGAGGAAGGAAGGAAGGAAGGAAGGAAGGAAGGAAGGAAGGAAGGAAGGAAAAAGGAGGAGGGAGGAGAGGAGGAGGAAGGAAGGAAGGGAGGGAGGGGAAGGAGAGGAAGGAAGGAAGGAGGGAGGAGGAAGGAGGGAGGGGAGGGGGAGGGGAGGGTGAGAGGAAGGAAGGAAGGAAGGAAGGAAGGAAGGAAGGAAGGAAGGAAGGAAGGGAAGGAAGGAAGGAAGGAAGGAAGGAAGGAAGGAAGGAAGGAAGGAAAGGAGGGAGGGAGGGTGAGAGGAAGGAAGGAGGAAGGAAGGAAGGAAGGAAGGAAGGAAGGAAGGAAGGAAGGAAGGAAGTCCAGACACATGTGCCACCTTGTGCGTCTGGCTTACGTGGGTCCTGGGGAATGGAACCTGGGACCTTTCGCTTTGTAAGCAAATGCCTTAACCATTAAGCCATCTCCCCAACCCTTTATTTTGTATTTATTCATTTATTTTGGGGTTTCAAGATAGAGTCTGGCTCTAGCCCAGGCTGACCTGGAATTCACTCTGTCATCTCAGGCTGGCTTCGAACTCCTGGCCTCGATCCTCCTACCTCTGCCTCCCAAGTGCTGGGGTTAAAGGTGCATGCACCCCTATGGCCAGCCTGGCCTGAAATCTTTATGGTGTCTCTCTTTGGGTATTTCAGGAGGGAAATCCAACAACTGGGAAGGAGGTATCCGGGTACCAGGCATCCTGCGGTGGCCAGGGGTCCTACAGGCTGGACTGGAGATCCATGAGCCCACGAGCAACATGGACGTGTTTCCCACTGTGGCCAAGCTTGCTGGATCTCCACTGCCTAAGGACAGGTAGGTACGTGGGCTGATTTTGCTCACAATTCAAGGGATTTTATGCAATGCAGGAGGAGGCAGAGGGGAGATAGGAAGTGGGGAGTGTCAATCAACCCTCAAGGCCCGCCCCCAGTGATGTACTTCCTCCATCCAGGCTCCTCCTCTTAAAGGACCCCCATCTTTCCACACAGCGCCCCCTGCTGGTGCTCAGCTCCTTTCTTCTTTGCATCCAGTCCAGGAGGAGTCAGAGTGAAACAGGAAGTAGAATGTGTCAATCAACCCTTAAGGCCCGCCCCCAGTGATGCACTTCCTCCATCCAGGCTCCTCCTTTTAAAGGACCCCCATCTTCCCACACAGCATCCCCTGCTGGTGCTCAGCTCCTTTCTCCTTTGCATACAGTCCAGGAGGAGGCAGAGTGAAACAGGATGTAGACTGTGTCAATCAACCCTCAAAGCCCACCCCCCAGTGATGCACTTCCTCCACCCTGGCTCCTCCTTTTAAAGGACCCCCATCTTCCCACACAGCGCCCCCTGCTGGTGCTCAGCTCCTTTCTCCTTTGCATACAGTCCAGGAGGAGGCAGAGTGAAACAGGAAGTAGAATGTGTCAATCAACCCTTAAGGCCCGTCCCCCAGTGACGCACTTCCTCCACCCAGGCTCCTCCTCTTAAAGGACCCCCATCTTCCCACACAGCACCCCCTGCTGGTGCTCAGCTCCTTTCTCCTTTGCATACAGTCCAGGAGGAGGCAGAGTGAAACAGGAAGTAGAATGTGTCAATCAACCCTTAAGGCCCGCCCCCAGTGACACACTTCCTCCATCCAGGCTCCTCCTTTCAAAGGACCCCCATCTACCCACACAGCACCCCCTGCTGGTGCTCAACTCCTTTCTCCTTTGCATACAGTCCAGGAGGAGGCTGAGTGAAACAGGAAATAGAATGTGTCAATCAACCCTTAAGGCCCTCCCCCAGTGAGGCACTTCCTCCATCCAGGCTCCTCCTCTTAAAGGACCCCCATCTTCCCACACAGCACCCCCTGCTGGTGCTCAGCTCCTTTCTCCTTTGCATCCAGTCCAAGAGGAGGCAGAGGGGGAACAGAAAGTAGAATGTGTCAATCAACCCTTAAGGCCCGCCCCCAGTGAGGCACTTCTTCCATCCAGGCTCCTCCTTTTAAAGGACTCCCATCTTCCCACACAGCATCCCCTGCTGGTGCTCAGCTTCTTTCTCCTTTGCATCCAGTCCAGGAGGAGGCAGAGTGAAACAGGATGTAGAATGTGTCAATCAACCCTTAAGGCCCGCCCCCAGTGACGCACTTCCTCCACCCAGGCTCCTCCTCTTAAAGGACCCCCATCTTCCCACACAGCATCCCCTGCTGGTGCTCAGCTCCTTTCTCCTTTGCATCCAGTCAAGGAGGAGGCTGAGTGAAACAGGAAGTAGAATGTGTCAATCAAATAAGGCCCGCCCCAGTGATGCACTTCCTACATCCAGGCTCCTCCTCTTAAAGGACCCCCATCTTCCCACACAGCACCCCCTGCTGGTGCTCAGCTCCTTTCTCCTTTGCATCCAGTCCAAGAGGAGGCAGAGGGGGAACAGAAAGTAGAATGTGTCAATCAACCCTCAAGGCCCACCCCCAGTGAGGCACTTCCTCCATCCAGGCTCCTCCTTTTAAAGGACTCCCATCTTCCCACACAGCATCCCCTGCTGGTGCTCAGCTTCTTTCTCCTTTGCATCCAGTCCAGGAGGAGGCAGAGTGAAACAGGATGTAGAATGTGTCAATCAACCCTTAAGGCCCGCCCCCAGTGACGCACTTCCTCCACCCAGGCTCCTCCTCTTAAAGGACCCCCATCTTCCCACACAGCATCCCCTGCTGGTGCTCAGCTCCTTTCTCCTTTGCATCCAGTCAAGGAGGAGGCTGAGTGAAACAGGAAGTAGAATGTGTCAATCAACCCTTAAGGCCCGCCCCCAGTGATGCACTTCCTACATCCAGGCTCCTCCTCTTAAAGGACCCCCATCTTCCCACACAGCACCCCCTGCTGGTGCTCAGCTCCTTTCTCCTTTGCATCCAGTCCAAGAGGAGGCAGAGGGGGAACAGAAAGTAGAATGTGTCAATCAACCCTCAAGGCCCGCCCCCAGTGAGGCACTTCCTCCATCCAGGCTCCTCCTTTTAAAGGACTCCCATCTTCCCACACAGCATCCCCTGCTGGTGCTCAGCTCCTTTCTCCTTTGCATCCAGTCCAGGAGGAGGCAGAGTGAAACAGAATGTAGAATGTGTCAATCAACCCTTAAGGCCCGCCCCCAGTGACGCACTCCCTCCACCCAGGCTCCTCCTTTCAAAGGACCCCCATCTACCCACACAGCACCCCCTGCTGGTGCTCAACTCCTTTCTCCTTTGCATCCAGTCCAGGAGGAGGCGGAGTGAAACAGGAAGTAGAATGTGTCAATCAACCCTTAAGGCCCACCCCCAGTGATGTACTTCCTCCATCCAGGCTCCTCCTTTCAAAGGACCCCCATCTACCCACACAGCACCCCCTGCTGGTGCTCAACTCCTTTCTCCTTTGCATACAGTCCAGGAGGAGGCAGAGTGAAACAGGAAGTAGAATGTGTCAAACAACCCTCAAAGCCGCCCCCCAGTGATGCACTTCCTCCACCCTGGCTCCTCCTTTTAAAGGGCCCCCATCTTCCCACACAGCGCCCCCTGCTGGTGCTCACCTCCTTTTTCCTTTGCATCCAGTCCAGGAGGATGCAGAGGGGGGAACAGAAAGTAGAATGTGTCAATCAACCCTTAAGGCCCGCCCCCAGTGACGCACTTCCTCCACCCTGGCTCCTCCTTTTAAAGGTCTAGCACCTTTCCACCCAGCGCCCCCTGCTGGTGCTCAGCTCCTTTCTCCTTTGCATCCAGTCAAGGAGGAGGCTGAGTGAAACAGGAAGTAGAATGTGTCAATCAACCCTTAAGGCCCGCCCCCAGTGATGCACTTCCTCCATCCAGGCTCCTCCTCTTAAAGGACCCCCATCTTCCCACACAGCACCCCCTGCTGGTGATCAGCTCCTTTCTCCTTTGCATCCAGTCAAGGAGGCGGCTGAATGAAACAGGAAGTAGAATGTGTCAATCAACCCTTAAGGCCCGTCCCCCAGTGACGCACTTCCTCCATCCAGGCTCCTCCTCTTAAAGGACCCCCATCTTCCCACACAGCACCCCCTGCTGGTGCTCAGCTCCTTTCTCCTTTGCATCCAGTCCAAGAGGAGGCAGAGGGGGAACAGAAAGTAGAATGTGTCAATCAACCCTCAAGGCCCGCCCCCAAGTGATGCACTTCCTCCACTCTGGCTCTTCCTTTTAAAGGTCCAGCACCTTCCCACACAGCACCCCCTGCTGGTGCTCAGCTCCTTTCTCCCTTTTATCTGATGCCAGTCCCTGGCCCATCGTACAGTGGTGCCCACTGCCAGCATAGGTTCTTCTCACCTTAGATCAGCTACCTAGCCAGGCTGTAGAACACAGAATGAATTCCTGACTGGTAACCATAGTTTTTTTTTAAATGTATTTATATTTTTATTTATTTATTTGAGAGCGACAGAGGGAGAGAGAAGCAGAGAGAGAGAGAGAAAGTATGGGCACGCCAGGGCCTCCAGCCACTGCAAACGAACTCCAGACGCATGCACCACCCTGTGCATCTAGCTTACGTGGGTCCTGGGGAGCCGAGCCTCGAACCGGGGTCCTTCGGCTTCACAGGCAAGTGCTTAACCGCTAAGCCATCTCTCCAGCCCCATGTAACGATATTTTGATACCCGTTAGCTAACTTAGCTCTTCATACCACCTTCCTGCATTAGTGGGTTTTTTTTGTAGCTACTGCAGATGTCTGACCTTCCCCACATTTTAAAATATTTATTCATTTATTTATTTGAGAGAGAGAGAGAGAGAATGGGCGCGCCAGGACCTCCAGCCACTGTAAACAAATTCCAGATGCATGTGCCACCTTGTGCATCTGGCTTACGTGGGTCCTGGGAAATCGAACCTGCATTCTTTGGCGTTGTAGGCAAGTACCTTCATAGCTAAGCTATCTCTCCAGCCCTGTTTTTGGTTTCTTGAGTTAGGGTCTCTCTCTAGCCCAGGTTGGTCTTGAATTCCCTGTGTAGTCTCAGGCGGGCTTCGAACTCACAGTGATCCTCCTACCTCTGCCTCCCAAGTGCTGGGATTATAGATGTGTGGCACCCCAACTGGCTACACCTTATCTATCTTTCTGTCTCTCTGTCTGTCTGACTTACTTATTTATGTGTGTGTATGGGCCCACCACTGGAAACAAAACACAAGAGTGTTGACCTACTTTTTAATTTAATTCAATTTAATTTAATTTAACTTATTTTTTGTTTTGTTTTGTTTTTTTGAGGTAGGGTCTCACTCTTGCCCAGGCTGACCTGGAATTCACTCTGTAGTCTCAGGGTAGCCTTGAACTCACAGCAATCCTCCAACTCTGCCTCCTGAGTGCTGGAATTAAAGGCGTGCACTACCACACCCGGCTTATTTATTTATTTATTTTGGTTTTTCTGAGGTAGGGTCCTACTCTAGCCCAGGCTGACCTGGAATTCACTGTGTATTCTCAGGGTGGCCTCGAACTCATGGTGATCCTCCTACCTCTGCCTCCCGAGTGCTGGGATTAAAGGCGTGTGCCACCATGCCCAGCTTCCAGCCCTTTTTTAAAAAAATTGTATTTACTTACTTATTAGAGACAGAAAAAGGGAGAGAGAGAGAGAGAGCGCGAATGGGCATGCCAGGGCCTCTAGCCACTGAAAACAAACTCCAGACGCATGCATCACCATGTGCATCTGGCTTACGTGGATAATGGGGAATGGAGCCTCGAACCGGGGTCCTTAGGCTTCACAGGCAAGCGCTTAACCACTAAGCCATCTCTCCAGCCCTTTTTGCATCTGGTGAAGTAGGATGGCTTGGGAATTGATGGTAGGCCAGCAGGCTTTGCAAGCAAGCATCTTTAACCACTCCGCCACCTTCCCGATCCCAGTAAGCATTCTCCTGATGTCGTGTTCCTCGTGTGTCAGAGGCCATCACTGGCTTGCCGCTGACCACCAGAGCAGCTGCCCACTGGGCCTCCCACGCTTTGATCCCAATTTTTCCTTTTGGTCCCACTCAACAACTGTCAGCTATGACCGTAAGAAGGCAGCTGGTTCCCCAGCGATGGGCCCTGTGTCCCAGCAGGCCCTCATTTAGCAAGTTCTAAATGAAATGTCTTTCTCTTAAATTTAAATACAAGTTCATATGACATTGCCAATGGTTTCCTTCGTAAGCGTTCTTACGAATCCGAGGAGTGTAAGTGAAGCGGGCTGATTAATTGTTTTCATTAGCTCGGCGGCACCCCAGGCTGATGTCACGCAGGCAGCCGTAAATCTTGTTTAAATTCAGCTGCTGCGAGAAGGAGCGGGTGGGGGCAGCGTGGAAACCGAAATCAGAAATCAACCGAAGGCTGGAGACGGATGGCTTTTCTCACGGCCCTCCTGTTGTCTTCCAAACTTGTTTTCTGGTGTGTGCAGGGCTCTGCCCAATGCCCATGCTTGCAGTGTCATGATCAAGGCCTTCCCACTGTCAGACTCTGTCTGAACACTGCTTTCAGGGGCTGAGCACATGCTTCCGTGGGTAAACTGCTTGCTTCACCGCAGCAGGAACTGAGGGTTTTTTTTCTTTATTAAGTAGAAACTGTGTGTCGGTCCCATCGTTTTCTCTCTCCTGCCCACCCCCACTGCACTGAGGGCCCACCCTTAGTGGGATTGCTGGTATCCATCATGGGGTTGTGGGTTATGAATTAAGAGAGCAGCCGTCAGTCATTGTGGGTGGTGGGGGGGGGGGAGAATGCCCCTGGATATTCCCTCCCATCCTGTGGCTCTTACGATCCTTTTTTTGTTTGTTTGTTTTGTTTTGTTTTGTTTTTCGAGGTAGGGTCTCACTCTGGCTCAGGCTGACCTGGAATTCACTATGTAGTCTCAGGGTGGCCTCGAACTCTCAGCGATCCTCCTACCTCTGCCTCCTGAGTGCTGGGATTAAAGGCATGCGCCACCATGCCTGGCTACAATCTTTTTTTAAAAAATTATTTATTTATTTATTTGCCGAGCAGAGAGAGAGAGAGAGAGAGAGAGAGAGGCAGAGATAGAAGAGAGGCAGACACAAAGAGAATTGGCACGCCAGAGCCTTTAGCCACTGCAAATGAACTCCAGATGCATGTGTCCTTCATGCATATCTGGCTTATGTGGGTCCTGGAGAATCGAACCGGGATCCTTTGGCTTCACAGGCAAACGCCTTAACTGCTAAGCCATTTCTCCAGCCTACAATCTTTTTTTTTTTTAATGATTTATTTTTATTTATTTACTTAGTAGAGACAGAGAGTGGGGGAGAGAGAGAGAATGGGCATGCCAGGGCCTCTCTAGCCACTGCAAATGAACTCCAGATGCATGTGCCCTTTGTGCATCTGGCTTACGTGGGACCTGGAGATTCGAACCTGGGTCCTTAGGCTTCGCAGGCATGCTCCTTAACCGCTAAACCATTGTAGCAGACAGCTTCAGGTTCGCTGAGAAGAACTTCCAGACCAGGCACAGTGATGGAGGAAGGGATATTATTTATTGAAGCTTACAGATCAGGGGTTAGTTCCATCATGGCAGAAGAAGCTGGCCTGCTTTCACAGGACCAAACACAGAGAGAAAAGCCCAAAGCCACACAGCACAGCACAGCTCAGGAACTCCAGCTAGGCACACTCTGCACATCTTTAGATTGAAATCTCAAACCCACCACCACACCTTGAGATCTGCCCAGTGACACTGCCTCCAGCCAGGTGGCTGCAGATGCAAACTACAAACTAATAAAACACTGAACAGATTGGGGCCATCTCTTCAAGCTAGCACAGCCATCTCTCCAGTCCGGCGGCTCTTACAATCTTTCCGCCTCTCTCTTCCGCAAAATTCCCTGAGCCGTGGTGGGTGCACTGTAAGTCCACTTTAGTGTTGAGCTTGCAGCAGCGCCTGGATTTCTGCTTTGGTGCGTTTTGAGTCTCCTCAATGGCTGTCTGAATCACCCTGGCACAGGTTGTCAGGCCGTGGAAGGAACACTCTCGCTCGTTTCTCCAGTTCCTCTGTGGTCTCACTCAGCCCTGGCTGTTGTGTGAGGGGTGGCTTTATCTCCTGATAGGGAGCCAGCTGTCTTTCCTCGTCGTTTATTTGTTTATTTTTATTTATTTATTTATTAGTGAGCAACAGACGGAGAGAGAGAAAGAGGGAGAGAATCGGTGCACCAGAGCCTCCAGCCACTGCAAACAAACTCCCTGCTCTCTCTCTCTCTCTAAAATAAAAATTCTTAAATTCACTTTATTTGTGAATACTGTCATGGTTAACTCACCAGCATGGCTGAAATTACGTAGTCAGGGCCCTCAGTGCCCAAGACATTTGCCTCTCTATCCTGCCAACCCTGCCCCTTGTCCTGTTAACCCCCAGTCCTTCAGGCAGTGGGGTGGGCACGTCATATGGAGAGAGGCTATGCCCACAGGGTCATGGCTGGGAAGGAGCCCGATGGCACTGTCACGGAGGAATGAGATCATTGTGGTATAATAGAGATCTGCAGAACGCTGCAGACCCCTGCCCATGTGAACGTTGCCCCGCACTGTTTAACCTGAGCCAGCCTTCTGCAGAGAGGGCATCTTGCGAACCACATTGTTAATATCTCCAGTGCCACCGTCCGCCAGGAATCATCTCACTTTCCAAATTAGCAACAATTCCCAGCGCACATCATTCTCAGCAAAGTCAAAAGGACTCCTCCCGTTTATAGCAATCAGCTGGCTATGCAGGCTTCCTGGACAGACTCGAATTAGCGAACAGAGAAGGGCCAGATCCACAAAGTTGTTTCCAGAGAAGGTAGCAGTGCTTGGCCTGGCAGGGCGTGGCTCAGTGGGTGAAGGGCTTGCCACCTGAATATGGATGCCCTGGTCACACGTGAAACGCTGTGTGTGGTGCTGCATGGCTGTCATGATGGTACCCAGGCGGCAGAGACGGGAGGATCCTGTCACCAGTGCGGGGGCTGGAGAGATGGCTTAGCAGTGGAAGCGTTTGCCTGCAAAGCCAAAAGACCCAGGTTCAACTCCCCAGGACCCACGTAAGCCAGACGCACAAGGTGGTGCATGCGTCTGGAGTTCGTTTGCAGTGCCTGGAGGCCCTGGTGCACCCATTCTCTCTCCCTCTCTCTGCCTGTTTTTCTATCTCGCTCTCTCAAATAAATAACTTAATTAATTTTTAAAAATGTTAAGGGGAGAGTAATTGAGGTGGACACCCAGCATTGACCCCTTGCATCCATCTGCACACACACACACACACACACACTCACACACAAGCACTACACTAACACACGTGTGCACCCACATGTCCACCAGCACACACATGTGCCTGCTCACACACACACACACAAGCAAGACACGCTGACACACGTGTGTCCACATGTTGACCAGCACACACACATGTACTCTCTCACACACATACACAAGCCTGACGTGCTAACACACATGTGCTCTCTCACGCACATACACAAGCCTGACATGCTAACACACATGTGCTCTCTCACGCACATACACAAGCCTGTCATGCTAACACACATGTGCTCTCTCATGCACATACACAAGCCTGACATGCTAACACACATGTGCTCTCTCATGCACATACACAAGCCTGACATGCTAACACACGTGTGCTCTCTCACGCACACACACAAGCCTGACATGCTGACACGCGTGCTCTCTCACGCACATACACAACCCTGACATGCTAACACACGTGTGCTCTCTCACGCACACACACAAGCCTGACGTGCTAACACACGCGTGCTCTCTCACGCACACACACAAGCCTGACATGCTAACACACGCGTGCTCTCTCACGCACACACACAAGCCTGACATGCTAACACACGTGTGCTCTCACACACATACACAAGCCTGACATGCTAACACACGTGTGCTCTCTCACGCACAGACACAAGCCTGACATGCTAACACACGTGTGCTCTCTCACGCACACACACAAGCCTGACATGCTAACACACGTGTGCTCTCTCACGCACAGACACAAGCCTGACATGCTAACACACATGTGCTCTCCTGACATGCTAACACACGCGTGCTCTCTCATGCACACACACAAGCCTGACATGCTAACACACGCGTGCTCTCTCATGCACACACACAAGCCTGACATGCTAACACACGCGTGCTCTCTCACGCACACACACAAGCCTGACGTGCTAACACACGCTGCGTGCTCTACACAAGCCTGACATGCTAACACACATGTGCTCACACACACACAAGCCTGACATGCTAACACGCGTGTGCTCTCACACAGCCACACACATGACACTAACACACGTGTGCTCACCCTCTCACACACACACACACAAGCCTGACACAAGCCTGACGTGCTAACACACGTGCTCTCTCACACACACAGACACAAGCCTGACATGAGTAACACCAGCACACACATGCACACTCACACACACACAAGCCTGACATACGTGAGCCCACACACCAGCACACACATGCACTCTCTCACACACACAAGCAACACACAGCCATGAGCCCACATGTCCACCAGCACACACATGCACCTCTCAAACACAAGCAACACACACACACATGAGCCACATGTCCACCAGCACACACATGCACATCTCTCACACACACATACAAGCAACACACACACACATGAGCCCACATGTCCACCAGCACACACACGCACACTCACACACACATACAAGCAACACACACACACATGAGCATGTCCACAGCAGCACACACGCACACTCACACACACATCATGCACACACACACCATGACATGTCCACCAGCACACACACGCACACTCACACACTCTCAAGCAACACACACACACAAGCCCCATGTCCACCAGACACACGCACACTCACAACACATGTGCTCTGTCCAGCAGCACACACATGCACTCTCTCACACACAAGCACCACACACACATGACACACATGTCCACCAGCACACATGCACCTCTCTCTCAAACACACATACAAGCAACACACACACACATGACCCCACATGTCCACCAGCACACACATGCACACTCTCACATACATACAAGCAACACACACACACATGACCCCACATGTCCACCAGCACACACATGCACACTCTCACATACACACATACAAGCAACACACACACACATGAGCCCACATGTCCACCAGCACACACATGCACACTCACACACACATACAAGCAACACACACACACATGAGCCCACATGTCCACCAGCACACACATGCACACCTCTCTCACACACATACAAGCAACACACACACACACATGAGCCCACATGTCAGCACACACATGCACACACATGCAAGCAACACACACACACAGCACACATGTCCACCAGCACACATATGCACCTCTCTCAAACACATACAAGCTACACACACATGAGCCCGCACGTCCACCAGCACACACATGCACCCTCTCTCACACACAAATACAAGCAACACACACACACATGAGCCCACATGTCCACCAGCACACACATGCACACTCACACACATACAAGCAACACACACACACACATGAGCCCACATGTCCAGCAGCACACACATGCACACTCACACACATACAAGCAAACACACACACATGAGCCCACATGTCTACCAGCACACATGCACACACTCACACACACATACAAGCACACACACACACATGACATGTCCAGCCACACATGCACACTCACACACACATACAAGCAACACACACACACATGAGCATGTCCACCAGCACACACATGTACCCCTCTCTCACACACATACAAGCAACACACACACACATGAGCCCCATGTCCACCAGCACACACATGCACCCTCTCTCAAACACCACAAGCAGCACACACATGCATACATGTCCACCAGCACACACATGCACCTCTCACACATGCATACAAACAACACACACACATGAGCCCACATGTCCACCAGCACACACATGAACACACACACACATACAAGCAACACACACACACATGAGCCACACACACACACACATGAGCCACACATGTCCACCAGAGCCCACACACACACACACACTCACACACATACAATCAACACACACACACACATGAGCCCACATGTCCACCAGCACACACATGCACCCTCTCACACACATACAAGCAACACACACACACATGAGCCCACATGTCCACCAGCACACACATGCACCCTCTCACACACATACAAGCAACACACACACACATGAGCCCACATGTCCACCAGCACACACATGCACACTCACACACACATACAAGCAACACACACACACATGAGCCCACATGTCCACCAGCACACACATGCACACTCTCTCACACACACATACAAGCACACACACACACATGAGCCCACATGTCCACCAGCACACACATGCACACTACAAGCAACACACACACACATGAGCCCACATGTCCACCAACACACATGTACACTCAGCACACATGTCAACACACACACACATGAGCCCACATGTCCACCAGCACACACATGCACACTCACACACACATACAAGCAACACACACACACATGAGCCCACATGTCCACCAGCACACACACACGAACACTCACACACACATACAAGCAACACACACACATGAGCCCACATGTCCACCAGCACACACATGCACACTCACACACATACAAGCACCACACACACACATGAGCCCACATGTCCACCAGCACGCACATGCACACTCACACACATACAAGCACCACACACACACATGAGCCCACATGTCCACCAGCACACACATGCACACTCACACACACATACAAGCAACACACACACACATGAGCCCACAAGCCATGCACCATCTCTACACACACATGTCCACCAGCACACACATGCACCCTCTCTCACACATACATACAAGCACCACACACACACATGAGCCCACATGTTCACCAGCACACACATGCACACTCACACACACATACAAGCAACACACACACATGAGTACATGTCCACACACACACACAACACACTGCAACACACACACATGAACACATGTCCACCAGCACACACATGCACACTCAGACACATACAAGCAACACACACACACATGAGCCCACATGTCCACCAGCACACACATGCACACTCACACACACATACAAGCAACACACACACACATGAGCCCACATGTCCACCAGCACACACACACGCACACTCACACACACATACAAGCAACACACACACATGAGCCCACATGTCCACCAGCACACACATGCACACTCAGACACATACAAGCACCACACACACATGAGCCCACATGTCCACCAGCACACACATGCACACTCACACACACACAAGCACACACACAAACACTGACATGTCCACTAACACATGTGCAACACACACACACATCACATGTCCACCAGCACACACATGCAAGCATGACACACTGACACACATGAGCCCACATGTCCACCAGCACACACATGCACACCACACACACATGCAACACACACATGGGCACACATGTCCACCAGCACACAATGCACACACACACACACATATAAGCAACACACACATACGTGAGCCCACATGTCCACCAGCACACACATGCACCCTCTCTCACACACACATGCAAGCAACACACACACATGAGCCCACATGTCCACCAGCACACACATGCACTCTTACACACACACATGAGCCCACATGTCCACCAGCACACACATGCACACTCACACACATACAAGCAACACACACACACATCATGTCACAGCACACACATGCACCTCACACACACACATGAGCCCACATGTCCACCAGCACACACATGCACACTCACACACACATACAAGCAACATACACACATACGTGAGCCCACATGTCCACCAGCACACACATGCCACACATACAAGTACACCACCGTGAGCCCACATGTCCACCAGTACACACATGAACCCTCTCTCACACACACATACAAGCCAGCCACACTAACACACGTGCTCTCACACACAGACACACTTAAAAGCATGACACACTGAGAGACGTGTGCCCACATGGCCACCAGCACACAACGCACCCTCTCGCACACACGCGTGCTCTCTCCCACACGCACACATGCAAGCACAACACACACATGTGCACCCACATGTCCACCAGCATATACATGTGCTCTCTCTCTCTCTCTCACACACACACACGCGCCTTCAAGCAGGACACACACGTATCATTCCTACCTGGTACATTGAGGAAGAACGGTCCCTGTTTTCCACATCATGACGTGACAACAAAGTCACGCCCGTGTTGTCAGAAGCCAGCCAAGTGCAGCCTCCTGGCTTACCGCCACCGTCAGCTGAGAATCTCACGAGTGGATTTCAAACAAGCCCAAGTGCTGGCTGCTCACACGTCTGTTTTCAAAGTTTGGCTCAATGGGGTCACTTTCATTTAAAAAAAAAATTTTTTTTTTTTTTGTGGTAGAAATGAGCTTCCTGGAGACAGGCTGTAATTTCTGAGCCCTGAGACACAGTGGCATGCTGCAGCTGTGTGATTTATTACCCGCTTCATACAGCAAAGAGCATGCTGGGGTAGAGCAATAAAACACAGAATCTACCTCCGTGTGGAAGGAAGTGTGCAGGACACACTCAAATCCTCTACCTTCAAGGAAGAAACACACACATTTTGCTTTCAAGCAAGGACAGGAACTTGAGACTTACGATGGTCACTTCTTTTTTTTGGTTTTTCGAGGTCGGGTCTGGCTCTAGCTCAGGCTGACCTAGAATTCCACCTCTGCCTCAGTGTCTAGGGATCAGGCTGGCCATGCCCAGCAACACCAGTAAATTATTATTATTATTATTATTATTATTTATTATTTTGGTTTTTGAGGTAGGGTCTCGCTCTAGCCCAGGCTGACCTGGAATTCACTCTGTCGTCTCAGGCTGGCCTCGAACTCACGGCCTCGCTCCTCCTACCTCTGCCTCCCCAGTGCTTCTAGGATGAAAGGCATGCACCACCATGCCCAGCAACACCAGTAAATTATTATTATTATTATTATTATTATTTATTATTTTGGTTTTTGAGGTAGGGTCTCGCTCTAGCTCAGGCTGACCTGGAATTCACTCTGTCGTCTCAGGCTGGCCTTGAACTCACGGCCTCACTCCTCCTACCTCTGCCTCCCCAGTGCTTCTAGGATGAAAGGCGTGAGCACCACCACGCCCAGCAACACCAGTAAATTATTATTATTACTATTATTATTAATTATTTTGGGTTTTCGAGGTAGGGTCTCGCTCTAGCTGAGGCTGACCTAGAATTCACTCTGTCGTCTCAGGCCGGCCTCGAACTCACGGCCATGATCCTCCTACCTCTGCCTCCTTAGTGCTGCTGGGATTAAAGGCATGTGTGCCACCACACCCAGCTGTATTTCTTTTTATTGTTATTATCATTATTATTTTGGTTTTTCAAGGTAGAGTCTCACTCTAGCCCAGGCTGACCTGGAATTCACTTGGTTGTCTCAGGGTGGCCTCAAACTCAAAGCCATGATCCTCCTACCTCTGCCTCCCCAGTGCTGGGATTAAAGGAGTGCGCCACCACGCCTGGCTATGGTCACTTCTTTTAAAAATAGTATTTATTTATTTAAGAAAGAGAGGCAGAGAGAGAGATAGAGAGAATGAGTGTGCCAGGACCTCCAGCCGCTGCAAGCGAACTCCAGACACATGCCCCCCCCCATCTGGCTTCATGTGGGTCCTGGGGAATCGAACCCAGGTCCTTTGGCTTCTTAGGCAAGCACCTTCACCACTGAAGCATCTCTCCAGCCCTGGAGTCATTTTTGAAAAGAAATCCTTATTATCATACTAACTTCAGTTACCAAGGCATTGATTTGTTTTTGTTTTGAGGTAGGGTCTCACGCTAGCCCAGGCTGACCTGGAATTCACTCTGTCGTCTCAGGGTGTTCTCAGACTCACGGCCATGATCCTCCTACCTCTGCCTCCCCGAGTTCTGGGATGAAAGGTGTGCGCCACCATGCCGGGACCCCACGACATCGTTTTTAAGTAAGTGGTTCTAAGCTGGCGAGGGGTCTCAGTGGGTAAAGCACTTACCACCCATACAATGTCTTAGGCTGGATAGATGGTTTAGTGGTTAAGGCGTTTGCCTGCAAAGCCAAAGGACCCAGGTTCGATTTCCCAGGTCCCACGTTAGCCAGATGCTCAAGGTGGTGCATGCATCTGGAGTTCGTTTGCAGCAGCTGGAGGCCCTGGCGTGCTCTCTCTCTCTCTCTCTCTCTCTCTCTCTCTCTCCCCACTCAAATAAATACATAAAAATAAAATATTTTAAGCCGGGCGTGGTGGCGTACGCCATTAATCCCAGCACTCGCAAGGCAGAGATGGGAGGATCATCATGAGTTCAAGGCCACCCTGAGACTACATAGTGAATTCCAGGTCTAGAACGAGGCTCTATTTTTTTTTTTTTTTTTTCAAGGTAGGGTCTCACTCTGGCCCAGGCTAACCTGGAATGCACTATGTAGTCTCAGGGTAGCCTCGAACTCATGGTGATTCTCCTACCTCTGCCTCCCGAGTGCTGGGATTAAAGGCGTGCACCACCACGCCCAAGCAGGCTCTATCTTGAAAAAAAAAAAAATATATATATATATATATATATATATTTTACAAAAGATATACAATGTTTCATTTAGCTCATAACCAACACTTTGCAATGTGTCATTCCCTTTCTTTTTCTTAAAATATTTTATTTTATTTACTTATTTCAGAGGGAGAGAGAGAAAGAGGAAGAATGGACATGTCAGGGCCTCTAGCCACTGCAAACTCCAGATACATGTGCCACCTTGGGCATCTGGCTTACGTGGGTACTGAGGAATCGAACCTGGGTCCTTAGGCTTTGCAGGCAAGCGCCTTCACCCCTGAGCCGTCTCTCCAGCCAAGATCCTCTTTGTGACCACCTAGGCGTGAGAAATCAAGGCCCAGACTGTGTCCCACGAAATGAAGATTCCACCTTGGCTTCTGGAAATCCTGAAAGAACTTTTTTAAAAAAAAATTTTTTTTTTTTTTATTTTTTCGAGGTAGGGTTTATTTCCAGGCTGACCTGGAATTATTTATTTATTTATTTATTTATTTACCTCTTAGTGCTGGGAGTGCGCCACCACACCCGGCTAGATTTTATTTTTATTTATTTATTTATTAGAGCCAGAGAGAGATTGAGAATGGGCGTGCCAGGGCCACTGCCAACGAACTCCAGACTCATGCGCCACCATGTGCATCTGGCTTACGTGGGACCTGGAGAATCGAACCTGGGTCCTTAGGCTTTGCAGGCAGGCGCCTTAACCGCTAAGCCATCTCTCCAGCCCATTCCAGGTCTTTTTTTTTTTTTTTTTTAACCACTCAAATGTCCTTGTGGCCTTTTGTTCAATGTCACACACACCTCTCAGCTTCCTTCTCTCTGGTCTTGTTCAGGATCTCACATGAGGAGGTGCTGGGCGCGACATTTAAGGATGGGAATATGGTATGTGAGAGAATATGCCATGTCCCCAAAGCACTGTCTCACCATGCCGGCTTCTTCGCTGCGGCTGGCTGGTGGAGGATGAACGGGCGACGCAGGCTTGGGAATGCAGCCAAGCCCATCTTTTGTTCTTATTTTTAACTTCTGATAATGGAATATTTTCAGCCTGTAGACTTCTGCGGCGTGCATGATTAATAATGAGGGTCAAGGCCAGCCAGTGCTAAGCAACAGAGCTATAATTACATTATGGGCTTTTTTAGTGATACCAAAATAAACCACAGAAAAATAAATGCAGGGAGTCACCGGACCCCCCCCTTCAGCGTGCTCGGCCAAATTATAGGGTCATGTTAAACATTGACTTTCTAAATTCCCCATAATAAGAGGGGGCAAGGATCTAGTGTTTTGTAATCAGAGCAAGAAAATGCCCAAGTTGAAACAAAATCAGCATAGCCCTGTTCCCTTGCTGGTGTCAATTCCTTTGGAAAAATGTTTTTTTTTAATTTTTTAAAATTTTTATTTATTTGAGAGCAACAGACAGAGAGAAAGAGGCAGAGCGAGAGCGAGAGAGAGAGAGAATGGGCACACCAGGACCTCCAGCCACTGCAAATGAATTCCAGATGCATGCGCCCCCCTCCCCCCTTGTACATCTCATTTCCATGGGTCCTGGGGAATTGAGCCTCAAACCAAGCTACTTAGGCTTCACAGGCAACTGCTAAGCCATCTCTCCAGCCCTGGAAAAATGTTTTTAAACAGTTTGTTGATTTGCGTGAGAGAGAATATGAATGAGCTACCGTCCGTGAACTCCAGACACACATGCCACTTTGTGCATCTGGCTTTTACGTGGCAACTGGGGAATCGAACCCGGGTCCTTAGGCTGGGCAGGCAAGTGCCTTAACTGCTGAGCCATCTCTCCAGTGCTGTCCATTTCTCAAGTCATTCTTCCTTTACGCTTAACCAGGAGCACAGTTTTACTCATTTCTGCTTAGTTAAACTCCCCCCGCCCCGCAGTGTTAGTTTATAAATTGCCAATTACAAACATCTATGTTGCCTTATAGAGAGTTCTATTTCTACGTCCCCCTCCCCTTAGCGCTGGTCTTGAGAGCTCGCTGAGAAGCACATGGCAGAAGCGAGCATGCTTGCTGAGCAGCCTGATCCCGGTGCCCGAATGCACACCTGATTGCCCGTTCTGACATTCCCACAGGATCATTGACGGGCGGGACATGATGCCCCTGCTTCGAGGGGAGAGCCCACGTTCCCAACACCAGTTTCTCTTCCATTACTGCAATGCCTACCTGAACGCCGTGCGTTGGCACCCACACAATAGTGAGTATGTGTGCACGGGCCTTTCTGCGTCTCTAGGCCTCGGATGGTCTGCGTGACGTTCGGTACCCATCCTCTCTCGGACTTCACAAACGCTTTAGACATTGCATGTTTATTTATTTCTTCATTATTTTATATTTGGGTATTTGTTTGTTTGTTTGTTTGTTTGTTTTTTAAGGTAGGGTCTCGTTCTAGTCCAGGCTGACCTAGAATTCACTCTGCAGTCTCAGGGTGGTCTCGAACTCACGGCCACGATCCTCCTACCTCTGCCTCCCCAGTGCTGGAATGAAAGGTGTGCGCCACCACGCCCAGCTTAGATATTAGCTATTAGATATTTACATATTTTACTGTTGCGTCTGGCCCGTTTGTTCTGCAGATGTCTGGTAAGCACGTAATACATGGAATGTACATAGGCATCTGGCAAAAAAAAAAAAAAAGAAAAGAAAAACCCAATTTTTTTCTAGGAGTTGCATACATTCTAGAATATTGGCTATATAGCCTACATCATGGAAGCATGGAGCTGAGTGTTACAGATGGCAACTGATGTCTGAAAATAAGCATGTGCTTGCTCCGCCTGCCTTTGCCTTTATTTCTCCCCGTTAGCGTTTCGGTGACGTGACTATTTAGAGCCTGAGAGATGGCTTAGTCGTTAAGGCGCATGCCTGCAAAGCCTAAGGACCCAGGTTCGATTCTCCAGGTCCCGCATAAGCCAGCTGCACAAGGTGGGGGGGGCGCACGCGTCCGGAGTTCCTTTGCAGTGGTTGGAGGCCCTGGCGTGCCCATTCTCTCTCCCTCCCTTTCTCTGTCTCAAATAAATAAATAAATAAATAAATAAATAAATAAATAAATAAATAAATAAATAAAATATTTAAAGAAAATGGAAGGCAGGACCACGTCCTGTACTTGCCAAATTACTCATATCTGTGTCCGAGCGGGCCCTGCTGCCAGGCCCTTGTGTTGCATTGCCTGGTAAGTATTTTTCACTCTTGAATTTCCACCTAAGACCTCTGTGGGTGGCTCTCCCTTTCCCAATAAAGTCTCCTGCCATCTTCTTTTCTGGAGGACCTGCTTCTGTAATCCCAAGATGCCGCCGAACGGCCGCCTCCTCTGCTCCTCTGCTCTCCTCTGCTAGGTATCCTGCAGTACTGTATTGAAAAAGTGAACGCCAGACGGGTAGCATTTAAATGGGAACCTGGCTTTTTTTTTTTTTTTTTTTTTTTTTTTTTGCCCAGCTCAGAAGATGGTGAATCACGTCTCATTAAGTCTATATTTTGTCAGTCGGCATGTATGTTTGCAAAATTTAGATAATTATAGCAAATTTAACACGCGCATTTCCCAAACTGATCTTTAAATCGTGTGTGCATGAGTGCTAACACGATTTAATCTCAGGGCTGGCGTTTGGTAGAGGGCACATGCAGAAGAGCCCGGTTTCTGTCCCTAGCACTGAAAAAAGAAGGATTTAATTTGGTTCTTCTGGGCTGGAGAAATGGCTTAGTGTCAAGGCTCTTGCCTGGGAAGCCGAAGGACCCAGGTTCGATTCCCTAGTATGCATGTAAGCCAGGTGTGCATGGTGGTGTGTGTGTCTGGAGTTCATTTGCAGTGGCTGGAGGCCCCAGTTCACCCATCCTCTCTATCTGTCCTCTCTATCTATCTATCATCTATCTATCTTTTCTATGTATCTATTTTCTATCATCTATCTATCTATCTGCCTCTCTCTCTCAAATAAATCAATAAAAATACAATACTGAATTCAGGTCTTCTGATACTTTGAAATGAATGTCCAGCAATGACAAAGAGGTAAATAGAATTGAATTGTATTCACTGAGGTTATAGATCTTGGCATTTTCTATTTTTTTTGAATGTTTAATATATATATATTTGACAACTTCTATACTTACATACAAAAAATGCATGATATTTCCCTCCCCTGCCCCCATACCCCTTTAGAACTCCAATCTCCATCATATCCCCTCCCTCTCTCCATGAGTCTCTCTTTTAATTTGATGTCATCATCTTTTTCTTCTGTTTTGAGGGTCTTGTGAGGGTATTGCAAGGCACTGCAAGGTCATGGATATCAAGGCCGATTTCTGTCTGGGCAGTTGCATTGTAAGGAGTCATACCCTTCCTTTGGCTCTTCCATTCTATCCACCCCTCTTCTGCAATGGTCCCTGAGCCTTGGAGGGTGTATATATTATTCCCACCAAGCTGCCCTGAAATCACCACCCTTAATGTTCATATTCACATATTAATGCTACTCTCACTTCTGGTTAGAGAAGCTTCTCTTTTCAGATCACGATGACCACTGGGATGACCCAAAAGGTAACAGAGTGCTAAGAAGAGGGTTGGAGGAATGCCCAGCACTTAAAATATATTTTATTTATTTAGTTATTTAAGAGAGAGAGAGAGAGAGAGAGAATGGTTGCGCCAGGGCATCCAGGCACTGCAAATGAACTCCAGATGCATGCACTCTCTTACGCATCTAGTTTATGTGTGGCCTGGGGAGTAGAACCAGGATCCTTTGGCTTTGCAGGCAAAAATGCCTTAACCGCTAAACCATTTCTCCAGCCCTGTTTTTTACAATTAAAAAAATATTTTATTTATTTATTTGAGAGCAACAGGCAGATAGAGAGAGAATGGGTGCACCAGGGCCTCCAGCCACTACAAACTAACCCCAGATGCATGCGCCACCCTCTGCATCTGACTTACGTGGGTCCTGGGGAATCGAACCCAGGTCCTTTGGCTTTGCAGGCAAGCGCCTTCACCACTGGGGCATCTTTCCAGCCAGAACTTGACATTTTCTTACGACCCTGGAGCTGAGAATGGCAGTCAGAATGTCTGTACACTGAGGTGCCTTGCTGGAGGGCGGTGGTTGATGGACACCCAGCATTTTACAGAGTCTGCATTTCTCCCTGGGGCTGTGAAATGCAGAGCCCGTATGTATGTGAAATCCAGCAACTTCCTAGCTGTTCAGCCCTGATTAAATTCAGTTAACTGCTTTTCCTCCCGCCCGCCTATCTCCTTTCCTTCCATCCTTCCTTCCCCCCTCCTTTTTGGTTTTTGTTTTTTTATTTTATTTTATTTATTTTTTTTTTTGAGGTAGGGTCCCACTCTGGCCCAGGCTGACCTGGAACTCACTATGTAGTCTCCGGGTAGCCTCAAACTCACGGCGATCCTCCTGCCTCTGCCTCCCGAGTGCTGGGATTAAAGGCATGCGCCACCACACCCAGTTCCTCTTTTGTTTTTTAAACAGTACCTTCATTTATTTATTAGAGACAGGGAGAGACAGAGGAGTGAGAATGGGCATGCCAGGACCTCCAGCCATTGCAAAGGAACTCCAGATGCATGTGCCACCTTGTGCATCTGGCTTATGTGGGACCTGGAGATGTGAACCAGGGTCCTTAGGCTTCACAGGCATGTGCCCTAACTGCCAAGCCATCTCTCTAGCCCTTCTTTTTTATTTTTATTTATTATTTGAGAGAGAGAGAGAATGGGTGCGCCATGGCCTCCAGCTGCTACAAGCCAAGTCCAGACACGTGCACCCCCTTGTGCATCTGGCTTACGTGGGACCTGAAGAAGCAAACTGGGATCCTGACACTTCACAGGCATGCGCCTTAACCGCCAAGCCATCTCTCTAGCCCTTATTTTTCTAGCCTTTATTTTTATTTGTTATTTGACCTTTTATTTTTTTTCCGAGGTAAAGTCTTGCTCTGGCCCAGGCTGGCCTGGAATTCACTATGTAGTTTCAGGCTGGCCTAGAACTCATGGCGATCCGCCTGCCTCAGCCTCCCAAGTGCTGGGATTAAAGTTGTGTGGTACCATGCCCGGCTATTTTTATTTATTTTTTGAGAGAGAGAGAGAATGGGTGCGCCAGGGCCTCCAGCCACTGCAAACCAAACTCCAGATGCATGTGCCCCCTTGTGTACCTGGTTTACATGGGTCCTGGGGATTCGAACCCAGGTCCTTAGGCTTTGCAGGCAGGTGCCTTTAACTGCTGAGCCATCCCTCCAGCCCCCTCCTCTTCTTTCTTCTTTCCTGCTTCCTTATTCTTTCTTCCCTATTTGACATTTTCCCTCCTTTGTCTTATCCTTTTCTTCCCCCCTCCTTCCCTTCTTTCATGTCTCCCTCACTCTCTCCACCCCTACATCCCTTCCTCCCTCCCTGGTTTGCTCTTCCCCTTCCTTCCTTTCTTCCGAGATCCGACGAGATTGGGCGCTTTCAGGGTGGTATGGCCTTAGACCCCTTCCTTCCTTTCTTGCCGCCCCCCCTCCCAGGGCCAGCCCAGGAGGGACAGCAGGGTCTCCGCGGGCAGGGGGTGAGAGGCACAGAGTCCCGACACAGACACCGGGAGTTGGGTGGAAGCAGGCAGAGGGCAAGCTGCTGCAAACTTGTTTATTCAAGGAAGTGTAGGGGGTTTAAAGGGTTTGGCTGGCCAATCATTGTATGGGGTGGTCCCCTTCTTGTGACCAATGACAGCCTGTCTCTGGCAGATCATCTCACAGAAGGTTGCTCACGGGCATGGGGCTGTAGCTGTTGTCACGCCAGGCCTGCGCAGGACGCCACGTCCACAGAAGCCACCCCCTGGTTCCTTCTGGCAGGTGGCCTGGCTAGTGCCCGACCTGCATTGTGCCATACACCCCTTTCTCCTTTTCCTTCCTTCCTTCTAACCCTCTCTTCCCTCGTTTCTTTTCTTAGCTCTTTGTGCTGGGTATTGAACTCAGGGCTTCATGCCGGCGTGACACCAGCCTCTCATGCTGGTTTCCAGCTCACCATTCTACCCTCCCAATGTACTCACCCAGCACATTTCTCAAGGGTTTACGATTTAAAGAACAGCCTCGCAGCTGGAGAGATGGCTTGGCAGTTAAGGCACTTGCCTTCAAAGCCTAAGGACCCAGGTTCGATTCCCCAGGACCCACGAAAGCCAGATGCACAAGGTGGCACGTGTGAGTGGAGTTCTTTTGCAGTGGCTGGAGGCCCTGGTGCACCCATTCTCTCTATCTGCTTCTTCCTCTCTCTCTCTTTCAAATAAATATATGAAATTTAAAGAAAAAACAAACAGAGCTGCCTCTTTGACTGGAGACATGGCTCAGTGGTTAAGATGCTTGCTTGTAAAGCCTGATAGCCCATGGTTGATTCCCCAGGACCCACATAAAGCCAGATGCACAAAGTGGCACATGCACCTGGAATCTGATTGCAGTGGAAGGGGGCTGTGTCACACCTGTATTTTCTCTCTCTCTCCCCCTCTTTTTTTCCTCCTCTCAACTAAATACATACAGTATTTTTAAATAAAATGAAATAAAAAAACAGGGTGTTCATCTCTATCCCTGTATGATTTTTAAAGTGTAAGGTGATAACCTTCCCATCGGCTGTTGGAATCACACCAACTTTATTCCTCCCTGGAAAATCTAAATAGCTCCTGCAGCTGTGCCGTGGAGGACAAAACTCCTGGACTCGGGGGGTCTTAGCTGTGGGACTATTTCCAGTATGTTAGCGTGCCCACAAACGCTGCCCCGCCGTGCCTTACGAACATTCCTTTTATTTGCATCGCTTTCCAGTGCTCAGACCCAAGCCTTCGAATGAGTGAAATAAAACCTCAGCTATTCCTTTTCCTCGGACACCTGCGCAGATGACAATGGATGGAGTGTGTGTGAATCCCGGGGATTCTAGAACTGGGGCGCGTCCTGCATCTCAAAGAGTGTCACATTTTCCTGTCGCTGAAGCCCAGCTTAGAGAAGCCAGAAGGAACATCTTGGATCAGGGGTTGGGGGGACACATTATGTGGAGGAGGAAAGGCAAGAGGCAGGAAGAGAGAAAATAGACTAAGTGTGAAACACAAGACCCAGTTTCTCACAGGCAACTGGCCAGGGAGTAAATTTTGCCTCGCAGACCGACCCAGAGAGTCGTTCCACGGAACCGGTGACTTAACCTTGGCGGCCTTGAGCAAGCCGAGCAAAGGGGGAAAGTTACAGTATGTGCTCCCGAGACTGCTGAGCACATGGGAGACGCTGAAGCCCCCGGCCGGTTCCTGATGTCCCCCTCAGGGTATGTGTAAAGCTCAGCCCCCACGCTTGCCGCTGCGATCGCACAGATGGCCTCGGGGTTGGGGGTTTCCTGTTCGGTCTGCTGTCTTTGTTCTGCCCGTATGCATTGAGCAAGTGTTAATTGGAGTATTCTGTGCTAACACAGGCATCGGACAGGGAGCAAGGCAGAGCCAAATTCTCTGCTTGCCCGGGAGTTGCATACATTCTAGAATAGTCTCTGTATGGTGCTAGGGACGTGGGGGTGCATAAGGAGGAGGTGACTGTCCCCTGTGTGGAAGTTCCTGTCCCCTGGGGGACACAGCACCAGCTATAACGTATTTAGTTCTATCCACATCACCCAAGACATACGTTGGTAGGACCCTATAATCACCACAAAATATGGACTGTGTTCACCCATTGTAAAGAAAAGTCTTACTGTGCTGGAGAGATGGCTCAGTGCTTAAAAGAACTTGCCTGCAAAGCCCGACGACCCGGGTTCGATTCCCCAGGACCCACGTAAGGCCAGATGCACAAAGCTGCTCACGTATCTGGAGTTCATTTGCAGGGGCTGGGGGTCCTGGTGTGTCCATGCTATCTCTTTTTCTCTCTCTGTTTCTTTCTCTCTCTGCTTGCAAATAAATAAATAATTTTTTTTTTTAATTTAAAAAAGACGGGTTGGAGAGATGGCTTAGCGGTTAAACACTTGCCTATGAAGCCTAATGACCCCGGTTCGAGGCTCGATTCCCCAGGACCCACGTAAGCCAGATGCACAAGGGGGTGCATGCATCTGGAGTTCGTTTGCAGTGGCTGGAGGTCCTGGCACACCCATTCTCTCTCTCTCTCTACCTGGCTATCTCTGTATCTCTCTCTCTCAAATAAATAAATAAATAAATAAATAAATAAATAAATAAATAATAAAATATTAAAAAAATTTAAAAAGAAACCGGTGGCTCATGCCTTTAATCCCAGCAGCACTCGGGAAGCAGAGGTAGGAGGATCGTGGCCGTGAGTTCAAGGCCACCCTGAGACGACATAGTGAATTCCAGGTCAGCCTGGGCCAGAGTGAGACCCTACCTTGAAAAAACAAAACCGAAAAGCGTTACCACCTGATTTCAAGACATTTTATTGCATACCCAAAGAGCAGTGTTAGTTCGTCCACATGGCTGAAAGGCTGCTGGCACACCCATTCTGTCTCTCTCTCTCTCTCAAAAAAAAAAAAAAAAAAGAGAGAGAGTGAGTTTGGGAAGGAGTATCTTGTGGAGGTGTATAGCGTTGTGCCCCAAAACCATAGACTGGGATTACAAAAATTTCATTTCTACCCTTTTAAAACCCAAGTCCCCTTTGACTGTTAAGTTCAGTATCTTCTTCAAGCTATGTAAGTATCTCTGGTCCACTGAGTGGCCTCACTGGATGGTGGTGGCCTGTCACCATTCCTGACCGCATTTAAAAATAATCGATGAACCCATTATTGCATTATGGGTAATTTCTCTTGGGTTAAAATGAACATTGTGAGTTAAATAGTTCCTGCTCAAAAGTAGCTGCACTGAGTTTTGACCTGTGACTCCATATTGTTAAAATTCAGACCATATTAACTAGATTTTTATTTATTTATTTTTTTTAGAGAGAGACAGAGAGAGAGAGGGAGGGAGAGGGGGACAGATAGAGACGGGCGCGCCAGCAGTCTCTCAGCTGCTGTGAACGAAATCCAGATGTGTGCGCCCCCTTGTGGTCAAGTGTGGCAGTCTCTTTGCATCTGGCTGGGACCTGGAGTGGAACCGGGTTCTTAGGCTTAGCAGGCAGGCGCCTTAACCGCTAAGCCATCTCTCCAGCCCCACACCCAGTTTTTATTATATTTTTTTAGTATGAGCTAGAGAGAGAGAGAGAGAGGGAGAGGGAGAGGGAGAGAGAATGGGCGCACCAGCAGTCTCTCAGCTGCTGTGAACGAAATCCAGATGCGTGTGCCCCCTTGAGGTCAAGTGCGGCATTGCGCCCTTGCGTCACTTTGCATCTGGCTAAACGTGGGACTTTGCGGGTTCTGGCTTAGGAGAAAGGCGCCTTAATCAGCTAAGCCATCTCTCCAGCCCCACACCCAGGTATGAGCCTGGAGCACCATTCAGCTGCTGTGAAAAATCCAGATGTGTGCCCCCTTGGGGTCAAGTGCGGCATTGCGCCCTTGTCACTTTGCATCTGGCTAAATATGGGACCTGCAGATTGGAACCAGTGTTCTTAGGCTTAGCAGGCAGGCGCCTTAACCGCTAAGCCATCCCTCCAGCCCACATTCACTAGATTTTAAGGATGAGATAGGTAAGAAAGTTAGCTCTTGGAGTCTGTTGCACATTTTTAAATTATTTATTTATTTATTCGAAATAGAGAGAGGGAGAGAGTGAGAATGGGAGCACCAGGGCCTCTACCCACTGCAAACGAATGCGCCACCATGTGCATCTGGCTTACGTGGGACCTGGAGAATCGAACCGGGGTTCTTGGGCTTCGCAGGCAAACGCCTTAACTGCTAAGCCATCTCTCCAGCCCACATTTTTTTTTATTTGAGAGAGTGACAGAGACAGAGAAAGAATGGGCATGCCAGGGCCTCTCAGCTGCTGTGAATTAACTCCAGACACATGCGCCCCCTTGTGTGCATGTGTGGCATTGCGCCCTTGAGTCATTTTTACATCTGGCTAAACGTGGGACCTGGAGATTCAAACGGGTGTTCTTAGGCTTCGCAGACAGGCGGCGCCTTAACCGCTAAGCCATCTCTGCAGCCCTGTTGCACATTTTTTACCCTGAGGACTATGTGTATATGAACATTACAAGAATCAAGGCATCAGGGTGGAAACAGAGGTGGTAGCTTGAATGGCTATTCCCCAATAGATTCAGGAGTTTTATTAAAGCTTCTTGGATTTCGAGCTGCCTGGCTGAAGGAAGTGTCACTGGGCAGATCCTGGGATCTGGTCCTCGGGTGTTTGTTCCTAGGGGGTGGATCTGAATCCAAGCCTAAGATATGCAAAGTGCTTGAGCACCGTCTGGGGGTCCTGGGGTCTTCTGCTGATAGTGGTTACTTTTCACAGTCTGCATGGATCTACGAAAGGGGGCCAGCTTCTTCGGTCGTTGCAGAACGTCCCCTGCATCTGTACGTGCCAAATACATTCCGTTCCTCCTATAAACTGTGCCTGGCTGGGGACTTCATCCCAACCACCTGAAGCTGTGCACAACAGAACGCTATGCAATACAGCGTGGGGTCGTGTGTAACTGGCGCGTTCGTGTCACGCGATACGTGAGGACATCGTGGTCAGGGGTGGACCCCATCCATAGCGGTCCCATCAAACGAATGGCATCACATACATTGGGGTTTCTGATAAGTGTGTTTATAAAGTGAGATGAGTTAGGCTTTTAAAAAAAAATCATTTTTAAAATTTTATTTATTTATTTATTTATTTATTTATTTATTGTAAAGTATTTTATTTTATTTATTTGTGTATTAGAGACGGAGAGAGAATGAGAATGGGCACGCCAGAGCCTCCAGCCACTGCAAACAAACTCCAGACACATGCGCCACCATGTGCATCTGGCTTACGCGGGACCTGGAGAATCGAACCTGGGTCCTTAGGCTTCATGGGCATGTACCTTAACTGCTGAGCCATCTCTCCAGCCCAAATTTTACTTGTTTATTTTTAGTGACAACTTCCATAATTGTAGATAATAACTCATAGTAATTCCCTCCTTCTCCCCACTTTCCCCCTTTGAAACTACACTCTCCATCATATCCCCTCCCCCTTTTTAAGACTTCACTTATTTAATTCTTAGGTCAACAATTTGTTTTTAATAATTTATTTTTTATTTATATTATTCTAATTTTACATTCATAATGGTGACTCCATTATCCTCCTCCCTGTCCTCCCTCTTCCAAAGGGACCCTCATCAATGGGGAATGTGGGTCATGCATTGTGGGGGTCATCAAGAGTTCTGGGGGATAGGCCCCCATCTCTGTGCATAATGACCAACTTGTGAGTCTAACAATCTTTCCGCCCCCTCTTCTGTGAGTTTCCCTGAGCCACATTGGGGTCATTTTAGTTCTGTTTCAGTGATGAGGTTTTGGGAGCCTCTGTGTCTCTGGATATCTGGCTTAGTTGGAGTTGGATGTTCTCTGTGTTTATCTCCTTCAGCCTTTTTCAAACAACCCTCTCACAAAATGGGGCAGAGAACTGCACAGGGAGTTCTCAGAGGAAGAAATACAAATAGCAAACACACATTTAAGAAAATGTTCAACATCCCTAATCATCAGGGAAATGCAAATTAAAACAACTATGAGATTCCACCTTACCCCAGTAAGGATGGCTAACATTAAAAAAAAAAAAAAAAACCAATGAGAACAAATGCTGGGGAGGCTGTGGAGAAATAGGAACACGTTTTCACTGCTGATGGGAATGTAAAATGGTTCAACCATGATGGACAGCTATATGGAGACTCCTGAAAAGGATGACCATAGACTTACCAATGGATCCAGCTGTTCCCTTCCTGGGCATTTACCCTAAAGGCTCCAGCCTCCTTCACAGCCTCTGAGGCCGTTTTAGTTCCTCCAAAACCCGAAGCTCTTCGAGAACAACCTTGCGCACCCCGCTCAGAGGCAGCTTCTGCAGCAGCCACGCCCCAGCTTTTTTTTTTTAAACAATGTCTTCCTCTTTTTTTTTTAAATATTTTTAAATTTTTATTTATTTGCAAGCAGAGAGAGAGAGAGAGAGAAAAGAGGCAGACAGCAATAGAACGGGCACACCAGGGCCTCTAGCCCCTGCAAATGAACTCCAGATGCATGTGCCCCTTGTGCATCTGGCTTACGTGGGTCCTGGAGAATCAAACTGGGATCCTTTGGCTTCACAGGCGAACACCTTAACCGCTAAGCCACTCTCCAGCCCCCGGCTTTTTTTTTTTTTTTTTAGAATACATGTCCTGATTTAAGTGAGAAACTGTGAGTGTAATGTATTTCCAACACATATCAAAATACTTGATATTTTATAGAAAAATCATCACACGTATTTGAAATTGCATGCATGTGTGTGAAAATGGACTAGAGAAATTAGTTTTAATGTTCAGGCCTCTGAAATTACAGCCCCCTGAGTAGAAAGGAGTCTTTCTCACATTGAACCAGCAGGTTCTAATAAAAGCTGATACTTTTAAATTTTAAGTTTGTTATATATGGTTGTTTTCTTGTCATTAAAACAAAAGCCTTCATTTTAAAAGTTCAGACAGGGCTGGAGACATGGCTTAGCGGTTAAGGCATTTGCCTGCAAAGCCAATGGACCTTTGTTCAATTCCCCAGGACCCACATAAGCCAGATGCACAAGGTGGCGCATGCGTCTGGAGTTCGTTTGCAGTGGCTGCAGGCCCTGGTGTGCCCATTCTCTCCCCTCTCTCTCTCTCTCTCTCTCTCTCTCTCTGCCTCTTTCTCTCTTGCTCTCAATTAAATAAATAATTTTTTTTTTAAAGTTCAGACAGGGCTGGAGGTGGCTTAGGGGTTAAGGCACTTGCCTACAAAGCCCAAGGACCCAGGTTCACATCCCCAGGACCCATGTAAGTCAGATGCACAAGGTGGCACAGGCATCTGGAATTCATTTGCAGTGGCTGGAGGCCCGGCATGCCCATTCTTTCCCTGACTCTCTTCTCTACCCACCTCTCTTTCTCAAATAAATTAATTAATTAAAATAAATTGTTAGGAAAAAAGAAAAACAGTAGGTGCCAGCAGTGGTGGCTTCCCTCCCAGAACTCAGGAGGTGACCCTGGAATAGATACAGAACCCTGTGAAGAAAGAGAGGGCCTGGGCGTGGTGGTGTGTGCCTTTAATCCCAGCTTGGGCATTAACCAGTATGGAAAGGCTGTGCCAGCCTTTCCTGTCCATTAATTCTTCTGGCCCGTATGGCACAATGAAGGTCAGGCCCTAGCCAGACCGCATGTCAGAAGAAACCAGGAAGTGGCTTCTGTGGACATGGCGTCCTGCGCAGGCCTGGCGTGACAACAGCTACAGTCCCATGCTCGTGAGCAACCTGCTGTGAGATGATCTGCCCAGAGACAGGCTGTCATTGGTCACAAGAAGGGGACCACCCCATACAATGATTGGCCAGTCAAACCCTTAAAACCCCCTACACTTCCTTGAATAAACCAGTTTGCAGCAGCTCACCCTCTGTCTGCTTCCACCCAACTCCTGGAGTCTGTGTCGTGACTCCACGCCTCTCACCCCCAACTCGGCAGAGACCCTGCTGTCCCTCCTGGGCTGGCCCTAGGGGGGACCCCAACAGATGGTTGGTTGGGAAAAGTCATCAGATGCAAAATACTTTGGAGGGAGCTTCCAAAGATGTGTAGACATTCTCAATCCAGCCTCGCAGGACAGGAGTTCAATACTTGGTTGCCACGGAGGCTGGAACTGGAGCATCATTTGTGCTTATTCATGATGTCACTGCCACCAAGAAATTCCAGAAGCCTGGGCCAGTAGCTAGTGCTCCTTCTCTTTATAGGTGAGGGAACCCAGATGTGGGAAGTCAGTGAGCGAGCGCGCGCACACACACACACACACACACACACACACACACACACACACACACACACACACACCAACAGGGCCCGTGGCTCAGTTATGGGTTGGAGACCACACCATTAGCTTTCTTTGTATTTGAAGCAGGGTTTGGCCGGGCGCACGCCTTTAATCCCAGCACTCGGAAGGCTGAGGTGGGAGGACTGCTGTGAGTTCGAGGACAGCCTGAGACTGAACTTCTCTTAAACTGTGAAGTATTTTTTTGTTGTTGTTGTTAACTTGAGAGGGGAAAAAGGAGAGAAAAGAGAAAGAGGCATGGGCCTGGAGAGATGGCTTAGTGGTTAAGTGCTTGCCCGTGAAGCCTAAGGACACCGGTTCGAGGCTCGATAGCCCAGGATTCACGTAAGCCAGATGCACAAGATGGAGCATGCATCTGGAGTTCATTTGCAGTGGCCGGAGGCCCATCCTCTCTCTGCTTCTTTCTCTATCTGTCAGTCTCAAATAAATAAATAAATAAATAAATAAATAAATAAATAAATAAATAAATAGGACTACTTCCATTAAAAAAAAAAAAAGAGAGAGAGAAAGAAGCAGAGAGGCTGGGCGTGGTGGCGCACGCCTTTAATCCCAGCACTGGGGAGGCAGAGGTAGGAGGATCGCCATGAGTTCAAGGCCACCCTGAGACTACATAGTGAATTCCAGGTCAGCCTGGATCAGAGTGAGACCCTACCTTGAAAAACCGAAAAATGAAAAACCAAAAAAAGAGAGAGAGAGAGAGAGGCAGAGGCCGGGCATGGTGGCGCACGCCTTTAATCCCAGCACTCAGGAGGCAGAGGTAGGAGGATCGCCATGAGTTCAAGGCCACCCTGAGACTCCATAGTGAATTCCAGGTCAGTCTGGGCTAGAGTGAGACCCTACCTTGAAAAACCGAAAAATGAAAAACCAAAAAAAGAGAGCAGAGAGAGAGAGAGAGAGAGAGAGAGAGAGAGAGAGAATGGACACTGCAGGGCTTCCAGCCGCCACAAGCGAACTCCAGATGCATGTGCCCCCCTGTGTCTCCTGGGGAATCGAACCTGGGTCCTTAGGCTTTGCAGGCAAGCGCCTTCAATGCTAAGCTGTCTCTCCAGCCCTACGTAGTGAATTGAATGTCAGCCTGGGCTACAGCGAGACCCTACCTCAAAAGAAAAAAATAAACAAAACAAAACATAGAAGCCGAGTTTGAATGTGTTAGAAAGAAACTTTCTCGTAGATTTAAGCTCAGGGGTTAACGGAAAGTGAGATGCTGGGAGAGAGAGGGTATGGTGTGGGCTCCTCCATGTAGTCATCACAGCCGTGCACCCGAGTCAATAGATGCCTTCTGAAGTTCTATCTCCCAGGGCCTCCGAGACTCATCACAGGGTTAGTTCCTGCTGTACAGGAATAAATATTTTAAAAAAAAAAGAACAAGAATGATGTATGTATGGGGTCAGAGGATGGAAAGGCAGCCTGGAGTCCCTTGATTCTAGATACCTCTCAAAGGAAAAAAGAAAAATCAGGCAGCCTGTGAAACGGTCCTTGAAGAAGTCTGAGATGGGAACATAGGACGAATGGTGGCAGGACCCAACACCCAGAGTATCTGGGCTGGGCTTCTGGAATTGATTCACGGCTTGTCTCTGCCCGGCCAGGCATGCCATGCGAGATGCAGCAGGCCCAGCATTCAAGAGAAGTCGAAATCGGAGTGATATGTTCAGAACCAGTGTGATGGGGCCATTTAAATTTACTTTCTAAATCCTTCTGGAATCCTTCATGGTTGGGGGGGGGGCAAAAATAGACATTCCAAGATATGTCATATGGAGGCAGCAGCTTTAGGGACAGACGGAAACCGGTATGGGCTTTTTCTTATTCTTTTTGCTTCGATTGGCTACAGCTGGGTGTTCCAAGCTAACTCCCGAGTTGCCTGTACTTCCCACCCCCCACCGCCCCAGCACCCTGAGGGGAAGACCTTTGCATATAGGAGTCAGCAGGCTCCTCTCTGAACAGAGGAACAGACAGGGCCATAGAGCATTGACAGCTGTGGCTAGTCACTTGTACGTTCTGGGGCTGAACTTGCAAAGTTGCCCGTGGAGTTCAGAGCACGTCCTGTGAAAAGAACAAAGTCGGGCTGGAGAGATGACTTAGCGGTTAAGGCACATGCCTGCGAAGCCTAAGGACCCCGGTTCGAATCTCCAGGTCCCACGTAAGCCAGATGCCCCAGGGGGTGCATGCATCTGGAGTTCGTTTGCAGTGGCTGGAGGATCTGGCGCACCCATTCTCACTCTCCCCTCACTCTCCCTCTCTCTCTCTCTCTCTCCTCTCTGTCTCTAATAAATAAAAATAAAATCTAAAAAAAAAAAAAGAAAAGAACAAAGTCGTGTACAGATTTCAAAGGAGAGTGGGAAATACAGGCCCTTCCCATGAACTCAGTGCCTGCTCTTTCTTGGGATTCTCAGTGGCTCTGAGCAGGCCGGCCGTGGTGGCTCACGCCTTTAATCCCAGCACTCGGGAGGCAGAGGTAGGAGGATCACCGTGAGTTCGAGGCCACCCTGAGACTACAGAGTGACTTCCAGGTCAGCTTGGGTTAGAGTGAGACCCTAGCTTGGAAAACCAAAAAAAGAACTGAAGTGGCTTTGAGCATGTCACTGGAGTTGAAAGACTTCTGTGAAGGAGATTTCTTCTGCATGCAAAGAAAGTGGCATGCACAATTTCCTAATAAGGACTGTGACAGTTGGTCAGCACCATCTTTTTTTGTTTTTGTTTTTTTTGGTTTTTCGAGGTAGGGTCTCACTCTGGCCCAGGCTGACCTGGAATTCAGTATGTAGTCTCAGGGTGGCCTTGAACTCATGGCGATCCTCCTACCTCTCTGCCCCGAGTGCTGGGATTAAAGGCATGCGCCACCACGCCCGGCTCAGCACCATCTTTTTTTAAAAAATATTTTATTTTGGTTTGTTTATTTATTTGACAGAGAAAGAGGGAGAGAGAGAGAGAGAGAATGGGCACACCAGGGCCTCCAGCCACTGCAAACGAACTCCAGACGCATGCTCCCCCTTGTGCATCTGGTTTATGTGGGTCCTGGGGAATCAAACCTGGGTCCTTTGGCTTTGCAGGCAAACGCCTTAACCGCTAAGCCATCCCTGCAGCCCTTGTTTTTTTCTTTTCTTCCTTTCTTTCTTTCTTTCTTTCTTTTTTTTTTTTTTTTTTTTTTGAGGTAGGGTCTCACTTTAGCTGAAGCTGACCTGGAATTCACTGTGTAGTCTCAGGGTGGCCTCGAACCCACGGTGATCCTCCTACCTCTGCCTCCCGAGTGCTGGGATTAAAGGCGTGCGCCACCACGCCTGGCTGCTCTCGTTTTTTTTTTTTCTAACTCTGCTGGAGAGGCTAACCAAGTCCTGAGAGATCTTCCCACAGCCTGGTGTGCCTGTCTGTCGGCCTGACCTTATCTGTAAAAGGCAGTGCACAGAGCGTGTGTGAAGTCGCATAAATGTCACGTCCCCGTTCTGCACAGCCAGCGGGAGTCTCCGTAGTAAGTCACTCCACTGCGGAGAGTTCACCTTGATCACATCATCTGTTGTGTAACCTTTTCCTAAAAATAAAAATACACGCGCAGACGTGTCAGGTTCAAAACGCCCTCTGAATTTGCAGCTGTGGGAATGAGAAAAAGGAAAACCAGGAAACCAGGCGCCCTTATCTTAGAGACGGTGTTGTGGTGGTGGTTTCCCCCCAAGGATGCAAGGATGTGGCTGGGGTCTTCAGAGACCACGGTTCACATGTCAGGCAGAGGCTGCAGCTTGAGAGAGACCGCTTTCTGATTTTTCTCTTGGCATCCTTGGATCGCAAAACCACCTGGGCACTTCACTAGGCTGCCCTCCTTGCGGTTGCATGCAAATTATTAACTTGAATAAGCGGGCAGCCTCTTCCTCATGGGGAGAGTCTCCGTGCTCAGCCTTTAAATCACCTTGTGTTGGCTTTCATGTACGGTATCCATACTGCCATTGGTGGTGTGTGTGTGTGTGTGTGTGTGTGTGTGTGTGTGTGTGTGTGTGTGCAGATGTACTCACCGGCATGTGTAGCTACACCCAATTCTTTTTAAAAAAATTTATTTATTTATTTATTTATTTGACAGAGAGAGAGAGAATGGGCGTGCCAGGGCCGCCAGTCCCCTTGTGCAGCTGGCTGATGTGGGTCCTGGGGAATGGAACCTGGGTCCTTTGGCTTTGCAGGCAAACGCCTTAACGGCCAAACCATCCCTCCTGCCTTTTTTAAAAATTTTTTTTTTATTTTTCAAAGTAGGGTCTTGCTCTAGTTCAGGCTGGCCTTGAACTCACAGAGATCCTCCTACCTCAGTCCACCCCCCAAGTGCTGCTGGCATTAAAGGCATGTGCCACCAGCCCCTGGCAACACCCCAATTCTTTTTTTTTTTTTTTTTTTTTGGTTTTTTGAGGTAGGGGCTCACTCTGGTCCACGCTGACCTGGAATTAACTATGTAGACTCAGGGTGGCCTCGAACTCTCGGCGATCCTCCTACCTCTGCCTCCCGAGTGCTGGGATTAAAGGCGTGCGCCACCACGCCCTGGCACCACCCCAATTCTTTAAGTCTGTGCTAGGGATTCCAAGCAGTGACGAGTGTTCTTACCCTCTGAGCCAGATCCCCAGCCCCAATTTTCTGTTGACATATGCCATATTTTTCATACGGCAGAGGCTGTCTGAGAGCCGGCAGGTGCTTCTCAGAAAGCCATGTCGTTTGAAGAACAGACAGAAGAGAGGCGTTCACTATTTCAGACTGATTCATTTGCCTGTACATCTGTTTTTCTTGAGAGAAATTCAGTATTCGGTGCTTTCACAGAACACGGAACTTTTACTTTTTTAAATTATAATTTATTTTATTTATATTATTCTAATTTTACATTCATAATGGTGACTCCCTTATCCTCCTCCCTGTCCTCCCTCTTCCAAAGGGACCCTCATCCATGGGGAATGTGGGTCATGCATTTGGGGGGCTGTCAAGAGTTATGGGGGATAGGCCCCAGTCTCTGTGCATAATGCCCCAACTTGTGACTCTAACAATCTTTCCGCCCCTCTTCCGCGAGTTTCCCTGAGCCACATTGGGGTCATTTTAGTTCTGCTTCAGTGATGAGGTTTTGGGAGCCTCTGTGTCTCTGGATATCTGGCTTAGTTGGAGTTGAATGTTCTCTGTGTTTATCTCCTTCAGCCTTTTTCTGGTATCATGATCGCCATGAACGCTGTATTCTTGCCCTTCCCCTGCGTTGTTCTATGGTTTCAGCTGGTGAGGTGTGGTTAGCTGATCCTCCCTTCAGGTTCGTTGTCCATGGAACTTTTACTTTATTGACTGACTCTCTTAGAAAGGTATGCGTTTGCCTCATTTATAAGGTCTACCCAATTTTTGAGGGTATAGTTCGCATGGTGTGAAGTTCCAGTTCAAGTACACTTAGTATTATTTATACAGTTGTGTAGCCCCAGTTATGATGTTATGTTAGAATATTTTTTTAAAAATTTGTTTACGCCGGGCGTGGTGGCGCACGCCTTTAATCCCAGCACTCGGGAGGCAGAGGTAGGAGGATCGCCAAGAGTTCAAGGCCACCCTGAGACTACATAGTGAATTCCAGGTCAGCCTGGACCAGAGTGAGACCCTACCTCGAAAAAAAAACCAAGAAAAAATTTGTTTACTTTTATTTATTTATTATTTGAGAGCGACAGACATAGAGAGAAAGAGGCAGAGAGAGAGAATGGGTGCACCAGGGCCTCCAGCCATTGCAGACAAACTCCAGATGCATGTGCCAGCTTGTGCATCTGGCTTACATGGGTGCTGGGGAATCGAGCCTAGAACCGGGGTCCTTAGGCTTCACAGGCAAGCGCTTAACCACTAAGCCATCTCTCCAGCCTCATTTTAGAACCTTTTTTTCATGCCCAAAAGATTGTCTCTGTTCCTCATTTCTTGACTGTCTCCATTCTCAATCTTAGCCTTGTATCATTCTGATTTGATCATTGTTTTGTTTATTTAAGAGAGTGAGAGAGAGGAAGAGTGAAAGAGAATGGGCGAATGGGGGCCTCCAGCCACTGCAAATGACCCCAGACTCATGCGCCCCTTGTGCATCTGGCTTACACGGGTGCTGAGGTCCCTGAGGAAGGCAAACCTGAGCCATCTCTCAAAGCCTGGTTTGATCATTCTTAAGCTGTATCAGTTCCTTGTTACTGCACCAAAAATACCGTAAGATCGTGGAGGCGCACGCCTTTAAAGCACTGGTTTGCCATGAGTTCAAGGCCACCCTGAGAATACATAGTTAATTCAAGTCACCCTGGGTTAGTGAGACCACCGAAAAAAACAAACAAACAATAAGACACTTTTACAATATAAGGAGGGGTTTTGAGGGGATACAGTCCGTGGTGGGGTGAGGCACGATGGCAGAATCATGAGACCGCTGGAGTCAGGAGGCAGAGAGAGATGGCTGGCTGCTAAGTCTCATCTTGAGTTCTCCTTTTGACATAGTGCAGGGAGCCAGGCTACAGGAGGGTGCTGTCCACGCTTTGGCTGAGTCCTCCCACAGCAATGACCCTAATTGAGAAACTCTCTCACAGACAGGCCTATAGGTTTTTTTTTCTCTAAATTTATTTTTTATTATTGACGACTTCCATAATTATAGACAATAAACCATGATCATTCCCTCCCCTCCCCCACTTTCCCCTTTGAAACTCCACCCTCCATCACATCCCCTCCCCCTCTCAATCAGACTCTCTTTTATTTTGATGTCAATGATCTTTTCCTCCTATTATGATGGTCTTGTGTAGGTCGTGTCAGGCACTGTGAGGTCATGGATATCCAGGCCATTTTGTGTCTGGAGGAGCACGTTGTAAGGAGTCCTACTCTTCCTTTGGCTCTTACATTCTTTCCGCCCCCTCTTCCGCAATGGACCCTGAGCCTTGGAAGGTGGGTTTGAGATGTTTCAGTGCTGAGCACTCCTCTGTCCCTTCTCAGCACCATGGTGCTTTCTGAGTCATCCCAATGTCACCACCATCTGAAAAGAGAAGCTTCTCTAACAAAAGTGAGAGTAGCATTCATATATGGGTGTGAGGACTAGAGGGATGGCTTAGTTGTTAAGGCATTTACCTGCAAAGCCAAAGGACCCAGGTTCAATTTCCCAGAACCCATGTAAGCCAGACGCACAAGGGGGCGCATGCGTTCGTTTGCAGTGGCTGGAGGCCCTGGTGTGCCCATTCTCTCCTTCCCTCTTTTTCTCTCTCTCTCTGCCTCTTTCTCTCAAACAAATAAATAAAATATATTTTATATATATATATAAAATAAAAATATATATTATATAAATAAATATATAATAAAAATATATGTTATATATATTATATATATGTATGTACGTGTATGTATGTATGTATGTATGTATGTATGTATGTGTATGTATATCTATGTATGTATATATATACACACACACATTAAGAGAAGTACTTACCAGGCAGTTTGCTGAGCATCATATATGCATTTAGCCAGACACCAGCAGATGTCACACCCCTAGGGCTCATGACTCCTCTGTATGCTTAGATATTTGTATCCACCATCTTTCTAAGCCCTGTCAAGTGGACAGTGGAGTAGTGTTCAGTGGGGTCCTGGCACGTGGAAGATGTGGAGGGGGAGCGGGGGGCTACATGACAATCTCAGGTGTTTCCTCAGGACTTCTGTGCATCTCTCTTTTTGTGTGTGTGAGACAGTCAGAGAGAAAGAGAGACAGGTAGAGAATGGGCGCTTCAGCAACCTCTCAGCCGCTGTGAACAAACTCCAGACGCACGCGCCCCCTTCTGGGCAAGTGCGGCATTGCACCCTTGCATCACTTTGCGTCTGGCTAAACGTGGGACCTGGACAATCGAATGGGCGTTCTTAGGCTTCACAGGCAGGCGCCTTAACCGATAAGCCATCTCTCCAGCCCCTGTGCACCTCTTTCTGTGGTTGAATCTCTTCTTGGCCTGGAGCTTGGTAAACCAAGTTAAATAGGTGGGCCAGCAAACATGGAGTCTCCTCGATGCAGTGCTGAGATTATCGACACATGCTGTGCCCACTGAGCCATCTCGGAGACCCAGCATGGAAGATTGTTCTAGATGAGTGATTCTATGTGCACACATGGGCGTGGCCTTATCATATGCACACTGCTGTTGCACCTGCCTCTCTCCTTGTCTTGTGCACAATGGTTGCGTGTTCAAGAGAATGGACGGCCGACCCAGGTGCTTTCAATCTGTTGATCATCGGATCTCCACATCCTTTAAAAAAAATCTTTAAAAAATATTTTTATTTTTGAGCTGGGCGTGGTGGTGCATGCCTTTAATCCCAGCACTCGGGAGACAGAGGTAGGAGGATTGCCGTGAGTTCGAGGCCACCCTGAGGCTACACAGTTTATTCCAGGTCAGCCCGGGCCAGAGTGAGACCCTACCTCGAAAAACTAAAAAAAAAAAAAAAAAAAAAATATATATATATATATATATATATATATATATATAATTTTATTTTATTTATTCATATTTTTATTTACATTTTTATTTTATTTTATTTATTTTATTACATATTTTATTTACATATTTTAATTTTATTTTTTTATTTATTTTTATTTACATTTTTTATTTTATTTTATTTATTTATATATATATATATATATATATATATATATATATATATATATATATATATATTTTGTAGTTTAGAGAGAGTGAGAGCAAAAGAGACAGGGAGAGAGAGAAGTTGGTGCACAGGGCCTCAGCCACTGCAATCAAACTCAGACACTGGCGCCACCTACTGGGCATGTGCAACCTTGCGCTTGCCTCATCTTTGTGCGTCTGGCTTATGGGGATCTGGAGAGTTGAACATGGGTCCTTTAGGTTTCACAGGCAAGCGCTTTAACGGTTAAGCCATCTCTCCAGCCCCCTTTTTAAATTTTAAAAATATTTACTTATTTGAGAGAAAGAAAGAACAGAACACGGAACTTTTACTTTTTTAAATTATAATTTATTTTATTTATATTATTCTGATTTTACATTCATAGTATTGATTCCATTGTCCTCCTCCCTGTCCTCCCTCTTCCAAAGGGACCCTCATCAATGGGTAATGTGGGTCGTGCATTGTGGGGGTAGTCAAGAGTTCTGGGGGATAGGCCAAGTCTCTGTGCATAATGCCCCGACTTGTGACTCTAACAATCTTTCCGCCCCCTCTTCCGCGAGTTTCCCTGAGCCACATTGGGATCATTTTAGTTCTGCTTCAGTGGTGAGGTTTTGGGAGCCTCTGTGTCTCTGGATATCTGGCTTAGTTGGAGCTGGATGTTCTCTGTGTTTATCTCCTTCAGCCTTTTTCTGGTGTCATGATCGCCATGAACGCTGTACTCTTGCCCTTCCCCTGCGTTGTTCTATGGTTTCAGCTGGTGAGGTGTGGTTAGCTGATCCTCCCTTCATGTTCGTTGTCCATGGAACTTTTACTTTATTGACTGACTCTCTTAGAAAGGTATGCGTTCGCCTCATTTATAAGGTCTACCCAATTTTTGAGGGTATAGTTCACATGTTGTGAAGTTCCAGTTCAAGTACACTTAGTATTATTTATACAGTTGTGTAGCCCCAGTTATGATGTTATGTTAGAATATTTTTTAAAAAAATTTATTTACACCGGGCATGGTGGCGCCCGCCTTTAATCCCAGCACTCGGGAGGCAGAGGTAGGAGGATCGCCGAGAGTTCAAGGCCACCCTGAGACTACATAGTTAATTCCAGGTCAGCCTGGACCAGAGTGAGACCCTACCTCGAAAAAAAAACCAAGAAAAAATTTGTTTACTTTTATTTATTTATTATTTGAGAGCGACAGACATAGAGAGAAAGAGGCAGAGAGAGAGAATGGGTGCACCAGGGCCTCCAGCCATTGCAGACAAACTCCAGATGCATGTGCCAGCTTGTGCATCTGGCTTACATGGGTGCTGGGGAATCGAGCCTCGAACCGGGGTCCTTAGGCTTCACAGGCAAGCGCTTACCCGCTAAGCCATCTCTGCAGCCTCATTTTAGAACCTTTTTTTCATGCCCAAAAGATTGTCTCTGTTCCTCATTTCTTGACTGTCTCCATTCTCAATCTTAGCCTTGTATCATTCTGATTTGATCATTGTTTTGTTTATTTAAGAGAGTGAGAGAGAGGAAGAGTGAAAGAGAATGGGCGAATGGGGGCCTCCAGCCACTGCAAATGACCCCAGACTCATGCGCCCCCTTGTGCATCTGGCTTACACGGGTGCTGAGGAATCGCACCTGGATCCTTAGGCTTCGCAGGCAAGCGCCTTCACCGCTAAGCCATCTCTCAAAGCCTGGTTTGATCATTCTTAAGCTGTATCAGTTCCTTGTTACTGCACCAAAAATCTGAAAGCCTGGCGTTTGTAATCCCAGCACTCGGGAGGCAGAGGTAGGAGGATCGCCATGAGTTCAAGGCCACCCTGAGAATACATAGTTAATTCCAAGTCACCCTGGGCCAGAGTGAGACCCTACCTCGAAAAAACAAACAAACAATCAAACAAAAAAATACCGTAAGACACTTTTACAATATAAGGAGGGGTTTTTGAGGGGATACAGTCCGTAGTGGGGTGAGGCACGATGGCAGAATCATGAGACCGCTGGAGTCAGGAGACAGAGAGAGATGGCTGGCTGCTAAGGCTCATCTTGAGTTCTCCTTTTGACACAGTGCAGGGAGCCAGGCTACAGGAGGGTGCTGTCCACGCTTTGGCTGGGTCCTCTCACAGCAATGACCCTAATCTAGAAACTCTCTCACAGACAGGCCTATAGGTTTTTTTTTCTAAATTTATTTTTTATTATTGATGACTTCCATAATTATAGACAATAAACCATGATCATTCCCTCCCCTCCCCCACTTTCCCCTTTGAAACTCCACCCTCCATCACATCCCCTCCCCCTCTCAATCAGACTCTCTTTTATTTTGATGTCAATGATCTTTTCCTCCTATTATGATGGTCTTGTGTAGGTCGTGTCAGGCACTGTGAGGTCATGGATATCCAGGCCATTTTGTGTCTGGAGGAGCACGTTGTAAGGAGTCCTACCCTTCCTTTGGCTCTTACATTCTTTCCTCCCCCTCTTCCACAATGGATCCTGAGCCTTGGAAGGTGTGTTTGAGATGTTTCAGTGCTGAGCACTCCTCTGTCCCTTCTTCTCAGCACCATGGTGCTTTCTGAGTCATCCCAATGTCACCACCATCTGAAAAGAGAAGCTTCTCTAATCAAAAGTGAGAGTAGCATTAATATATGGGTATGAGGACTAGAGGGATGGCTTAGTTGTTAAGGCATTTACCTGCAAAGCCAAAGGACCCAGGTTCAATTTCCCAGAACCCACATAAGCCAGACGCACAAGGGGGCGCATGCGTTCATTTGCAGTGGCTGGAGGCCCTGGTGCGCCCGTTCTCTCCTTCCCTCTTTTTCTCTCTCTCTCTGCCTCTTTCTCTCAAACAAATAAATAAAATATATTTTATATATATATATACAATAATATATATTATATAAATATACATTATATAAATAAATATATATAATAAAAATATATGTTATATATATTATATATATGTATGTATGTGTATGTATGTATGTATGTATGTGTATGTATATCTATGTATGTATATATATACACACACACATTAAGAGAAGTACTTACCAGGCAGTTTGCTGAGCATCATATATGCATTTAGCCAGACACCAGCAGACGTCACACCCCTCGGGCTCATGACTCCCCTGTATGCTTAGATATTTGTATCCACCATCTTTCTAAGCCCTGTCAAGTGGACAGTGGAGTAGTGTTCAGTGGGGTCCTGGCACGAGGAAGATGTGGTGGGGGAGCGGGGGCTACATGACAATCTCAGGTGTTTCCTCAGGACTTCTGTGCATCTCTTTTGTGTGTGTGTGAGACAGTCAGAGAGAGAGAGACAGGTAGAGAATGGGCGCCAGCAGCCTCTCAGCCGCTGTGAACAAACTCCAGACGCACGCGCGCCCCTTCTGGGCAAGTGCGGCATTGCACCCTTTGCATCACTTTGCGTCTGGCTAAACGTGGGACCTGGACAATCGAATGGGCGTTCTTAGGCTTCACAGGCAGGCGCCTTAACCGATAAGCCATCTCTCCAGCCCCTGTGCACCTCTTTCTGTGGTTGAATCTCTTCTTGGCCTGGAGCTTGGTAAACCAAGTTAAATAGGTGGGCCAGCAAACATGGAGTCTCCTCGATGCAGTGCTGAGATTATCGACACATGCTGTGCCCACTGAGCCATCTCGGAGACCCAGCATGGAAGATTGTTCTAGATGAGTGATCGTATGTGCATGCATGGGCATGGCCTTATCATATGCACACTGCTGTTGCACCTGCCTCTCTCCTTGTCTTGTGCACAATGGTTGCGTGTTCAAGAGAATGGACGGCAGACCCAGGTGCTTTCAATCTGTTGATCATCGGATCTCCACGTCCTTTTAAAAAATCTTTAAAAAATACTTTTATTTTTGAGCCGGGCGTGGTGGTGCATGCCTTTAATCCCAGCACTCAGGAGACAGAGGTAGGAGGATTGCCGTGAGTTCGAGGCCACCCTGAGGCTACACAGTTTATTCCAGGTCAGCCCGGGCCAGAGTGAGACCCTACCTCTAAAAACTAAAAAAAAAAAAAAAAAAATATATATATATATATATATATATATATATATATAATTTTATTTTATTTATTATATTTTTATTTACAAATTTTATTTTATTTATTTTATTCATATTTTTATTTACATATTTTTAATTTTATTTTTTTATTTATTTTATTTACATTTTTTATTTTATTTATTTATTTTATTACATATATATATATATATATATATATATATATATATATATATATATTTTTTGTAGTTTAGAGAGAGTGAGAGCAAAAGAGACAGGGAGAGAGAGAGAGTTGGTGCACCAGGGCCTCAGCCACTGCAATCAAACTCAGACACTGGCGCCACCTACTGGGCATGTGCGACCTTGCGCTTGCCTCATCTTTGTGCGTCTGGCTTATGGGGGATCTGGAGAGTTGAACATGGGTCCTTTAGGTTTCACAGGCAAGCGCCTTAACGGTTAAGCCATCTCTCCAGCCCCCCCCCCTTTTTTAAATTTTAAAAATATTTACTTATTTGAGAGAAAGAAAGAAGTAGAGGGAGAGAGAATGGGCACGCCAGGGCCTCCGGCCACCGCAAACAAACTCCAGACGCGTGCGCCACCTTGTGCATCTGGCTTTAAGTGGGGACCAGGCAATTGAACCTGGGTCCTTTGGCTTTGGCAGCTAGTGCCTTAACCGCTAAGCCACCTTTTCCGCCCTAGGGTAGCTATTTTTGACAGTGACCTGTGTGTCACCTGAGGTCAGCTATGGAATTTTTTTTTTTTTTTTTTTGGCTTGCCGAGTCAGTGAGTGTGGAGAACGTTCTGGACTCCCGAGCATTTCATCATTTGGATATTCAGGCTAGGGATGCTCAACCCACGATGGGTTCTGCCACTCTCTCCTGGCACTTGCATTATTGAGCCTGAGGGTGGGTGAGACACACGTGTGTGTGTGTGTGTGTGTGTGTGTGTGTGTGTGTGTGTTTGACCCATCATTGAATGACAGGTCTTTTTCTTTTTTCAAAATACTTTTTTTAATATTTAATTTATTTATTTATTTATTTATTTATTTGAGAGAGAGAGATACAGAAAGAGAGAGAGAGAGAGAGAGAGAGAGAGAGAGAGAATGGGTGCGTTAGGTCCTCCAGCCACTGCAGATGAACTCCAGATGCATGCACCCCCTTGTGCATCTGGCTTACATGGGTCCTGGAGAATCGAGCCTCGAACCAGGGTCCTTAGGCTTCCTAGGCAAGTGTTTAACCGCTAAGCCATCTCTCCAGCCCGACAGGTGTCTTTTTCTTGTTCAAGCATAGCACAGCATCATTTCTCATTTGTACTGTCTCACTTCTTTACCTAAGTCTGGTTTCAGCCCCTTCTTGATTTTTATTTTTTTCTTATTTTTTACTTTGCAGGTACATCCATCTGGAAGGCATTCTTCTTCACTCCCAAGTTCAACCCGAAGGGCTCCAACGGATGCTTCAGCACGCACGTGTGTCTCTGCTATGGCAATCATATCACCCATCACGACCCGCCTTTGCTGTTTGACATCTCCAAAGACCCCAGAGAGAGAAATCCCTTAACGCCCTTCCACGGAGCCTCGCTTCCACGAAATCCTGCGAGTCATGCAGGAAGCTGCAGACAGGCACAGGAAGACCCTGCCCGATGTCCCCAACCAGCTGTCCCTGGGCAACGTGCTGTGGAAACCCTGGCTTCAGCTCTGCTGTGCGTCTTCCTCCTCCGTCCTGTCCTGTCAGTGCGACATGGAAAAACAGAATCCAAAACTGAGCGATTAGCTGCTGGCCAGTGGGCACCCAAGGACCAGAGACGTGCCAACAGCCCACGCTGTCTTTGTGAGCAAGACCTGCACGGTTTCCTTGGTGGGGGGTGAAGAGATTGGGTGTCCAGGGTCCAGCGTGGGAAGTAGTGGAATCTGTCCTACCATAGCCGCGGTCTCTGGCCGTGAATCCATGGAATCCACAGACTGCTCCATCCATATCCACGGTCTCTGGCCGCGAATCCATGGAATCCGACAGACTGCTCCATCCATATCCACGGTCTCTGGCCATGAATCCATGGAATCCGACAGACTGCTCCATCCATATCCACGGTCTCTGGCCGCTAATCCATCCATCCATCCATATCCGCCACAATCCATGGAATCCGACAGACTGCTGCATCCATAGCCACGGTCTCTGGCCGTGAATCCATGGAATCCGACAGACTGCTCCATCCATATCCACGGTCTCTGGCCGTGAATCCATGGAATCCACAGACTGCTCCATCCATATCCACGGTCTCTGGCCGCGAATCCATGGAATCCACAGACTGCTCCATCCATACCCACGGTCTCTGGCCGCGAATCCATGGAATCCGACAGACTGCTCCATCCATAGCCGTGGTCTCTGGCCATGAATCCATGGAATCCAACAGACTGCTCCATCCATAGCCACGGTCTCTGGCCGCAAATCCATGGAATCCAAAGACTGCTCCACCCATATCCACGGTCTCTGTCCACGAATCCATGGAATCACAGACTGCTCCATCCATATCCATGGTCTCTGGCCACGAATCCATGGAATCCGACAGACTGCTCCATCCATAGCCACGGTCTCTGGCCGCGAATCCATGGAATCCGACAGACTGCTCCATCCATAGTCACGGTCTCTGGCCGCGAATCCATGGAATCCGACAGACTGCTCCATCCATATCCACGCTCCTCTGGTCGCTAATCCATGGAATCCGACAGACTGCTCCATCCATATCCACGGTCTCTGGCCGCGAATCCATGGAATCCGACAGACTGCTCCATCCATATCCACGGTCTCTGGCCGCGAATCCATGGAATCCGACAGACTGCTCCATCCATATCCACGGTCTCTGGCCGCGAATCCATGGAATCCGACAGACTGCTCCATCCATAGCCATGGTCTCTGGCCACGAATCCATGGAATCCACAGACTGCTCCATCCATATCCACGGTCTCTGGCCACGAATCCATGGAATCCGACAGACTGCTCCATCCATATCCACGGTCTCTGGCCGCGAATCCATGGAATCCGACAGACTGCTCCATCCATAGCCACGGTCTCTGGCCACGAATCCATGGAATCCGACAGACTGCTCCATCCATATCCACGGTCTCTGGCCGCGAATCCATGGAATCCGACAGACTGCTCCATCCATAGCCACGGTCTCTGGCCGCGAATCCATGGAATCCACAGACTGCTCCATCCATATCCACGGTCTCTGGCCGCGAATCCATGGAATCCACAGACTGCTCCATCCATATCCACGGTCTCTGGGAATCCATGGAATCCACAGACTGCTCCCTCCAATCCATGAATCCATGGAATCCGACAGACTGCTCCATCCATATCCACGGTCTCCCGCCACGAATCCATGGAATCCTACAGACTGCTCCATCCATATCCACGGTCTCCGGCCGCGAATCCATGGAATCAACAGACTGCTCCATCCATAGCCACGGTCTCTGGCTGCGAATCCATGGAATCCAGACTGCTCCATCCATATCCACGGTCTCTGGCCGCGAATCCATGGAATCCGACAGACTGCTCCATCCATAGCCACGGTCTCTGGCCGCGAATCCATGGAATCCGACAGACTGCTCCATCCATAGCCACGGTCTCTGGCCATGAATCCATGGAATCCGACAGACTGCTCCATCCATATCCATGGTCTCTGGCCACGAATCCATGGAATCCGACAGACTGCTCCATCCATATCCACAGTCTCTGGCCATGAATCCATGGAATCCGACAGACTGCTCCATCCATACCCACGGTCTCTGGCCGCGAATCCATGGAATCCGACAGACTGCTCCATCCATATCCACGGTCTCGCCGCGAATCCATGGAATCCATGGACTGCTCCATCCATATCCTGCTCCATCCATATCCACAGTCTCCATCCATAGCCACGGTCTCTGGCCACGAATCCATGGAATCCGACAAGACTGCTCCATCCATAGCCACGGTCTCTGGCCGCGAATCCATGGAATCCGACAGACTGCTCCATCCATAGCCGCGGTCTCTGGCTGCAAATCCATGGAATCCATAGACTGCTCCATCCATAGCCACGGTCTCTGGCCGCGAATCCATGGAATCCGACAGACTGCTCCATCCATAGCCACGGTCTCTGGCCGCGAATCCATGGAATCCACAGACTGCTCCATCCATAGCCGCGGTCTCTGGCCGCGAATCCATGGAATCCGACAGACTGTTCCATCTGGCACGAGTGCCAGAGGAGATCAGAAATGGCCAAGGTCACTTCACTCATCGCTGCAGATCCCTGTGATGTTGGTGTGGTTTACCTGTCACTGTGAAATGGTCCGGTGACAATCTGGACTTGGCAGCACAGCTGAGAGGAAGGGAGTCCAGCTGCTTGTGGAATAGCCCTGACGTATGCCCCTCGGATCCTCTCCTTCGCCGATGCTGAAGAAGGGCACGCTCACATTCGGTGATGGGAAGACCAGTCAGCGTTACCTGTAAGTGCATGTTCTTCACCGTTTGTCCAGATGGACACAGACACACAGACGCACACAATTCATTCCCTCAAGAAGGTTAAGGTGTTTATGGACACACGGGGGTGGAGGGGCGGCGGGGGGGTTACCACTATTTAACGAAAAGCAATAAAGAGCCTCGAATAGGTCTGTTAGAACCGGGAATGTCTGACGGAATCACTCAGTATTAGATCTTTCCTGACGTGCAGTCCACTCTTTGATGAAGGCTGTTTTGGGGTTGTTCAGAGAATGGAGGTTGGAAGTATGAAGGGACTTGGGGGATGGTGTCGCTTCCATGGCCGTTCACAGCTATGAATCTGAAGGAACGCCTGGACCATTTTGAAGGGCACGGGTTGGGGCAAAAGAAATCTGACACAACGGGGCTGGAGAGATGGCTTAGCGGTCAAGGCGTTTGCTTGCAAAACCAAAGGATCCCAGTTTGATTCTCCAGGACGCACGTGAAAGCCAGATACACAAGGGGGCACATGTGTCTGGAGTTCATTTGCAGTGGCCGGAGGCCCTGGCACACGCCCATTCTCTCCCTTTCTCTCTCTCTCTCTCTCTGCCTCTTTCTCTATCTCAAATAAGTAAACAAATAAAAATTTTAAAAAGAAAAAAACAAAAAGAAAAAGAAATCTAAGCCGGGTGTGGTGGCGCGTACCTTTAATCCCAGCACTCAGGAGGGCAGAGGTAAGAGGATTTCTTTGAGTTCATGGCCACCCTGAGATGACATAGTGAATTCCAGGTCAGCCTGAGCTAGAGTGAGCCCCTACCTCAAAAAAAAAACAAAAAAATAAAATAAAATCTGCCACATCTATGTACATGGGTAACTGTCAGTGCTAAATATGGTGTGCATATATATGTGTGTGTGTGTATGTATATATATATATATATAAAATTTCAGAGACAGAGAGAGAGAGAGGAAGAGACAGAATGGGCACACCAGGGCCTTTTCAGCTGCTGTGAACAAACTCCAGACGCCTGCGCCCCCTTGTGGGCAAGTGTGGCATTGCACCCTTGTGTCACCTTTGCATCTGGCTAAATGTGGGACCTGGAGGTTGGAACAAGCATTCTTAGGCTGTGCAGGCAGGCGCCTTAACCTGCTAAGCCATCTCTCCAGCCCACGTATGGGTTATCGATGAGGTGTGCAGGTAGTTCTTTCTGGTTTTTTGTCGTCTGGCTGCGAGATCTGTGTTTCTGATTGTAACTCCACTTTACCCAGACCTCCATCACTCCGAAAAAAAAAAAAAAAGAAAAAAAGAGAGTGACATGGTCCCCCAACACATGGACTGGCTGATCGTGGAGTTTCAAAGTCTGTCCTGGGAAAAGACCTTTCCAAATGGTCTTCCCCATTTGAGCAAACCCCTGACAAGAAGTTAAGGAAGGAACGAGTTACTTTTGGCTTCTGGCTTGAGTGGAACAGTTCAGGGTAGTGGGCAAATTGAGGGACATAAGTAACTGTGTTGGGGCAGGAGTGAGAAGCTGAGATCCCTTACTTCCTCAGTGCTCAGAGGAAGAGGAAGCAGGAAACAACAGAGTGGGGTCAGGCTGTTAACCACAACACCCACCTTCCAGTGGCCCACTTCTTCCTGCACGGGAAGTTTTTTTTTTTAAATATTTTATTATTTATTTATTTATTTGAGAGAGAGAGATACAGAAATAGGCAGGTAGAAAGAGAGAGAGAGAGAGAGAGAGAGAGAGAGAGAATGGGTACGCCAGGGCCTCCAGCCACTGCAAACGAACTCCAGATGCATGCACCCCCTTGTGCATCTGGCTTACGTGGGTCCTGGAGAATCGAGCCTCGAACCGGGGTCCTTAGGCTTCATAGGCAAGCATTTAACCGCTAAGCCATCTCTCCAGCACACGGGCAGTTTTTAAGCTGGGAGTCAGTCACAATACTTCCTTTGTCATAGAGTACCCATCTTAGGACTTGTGCTACATCTGTCTCACCATTTTAGTCAACATTCTTTGTTTATTATTATTATTATTATTATTATTATTATTATTATTATTAATTTTATAGGGAGAGAGCCAGAGAGAGAATTGGCACGCCAGGGCCTTAAGCGAGTGCCATGGAACTCCAGACGCCTGCGCCACCTAGTGGGCATGCACGGCCTTGCGCTTGCCTCACCTCTGTGCATCTGGCTTACTTGGGATCTGGAGAGTCGAACGTGGGTCCTTAGGCTTCACAGGCCAGCGCCTTAACCATCGAGCCATCTCTCCAGCCCATTTAATCAACATTCTTTTTTGTTGTTGTTGTTTTGTTTTGTGTTTTCTTTCTTTTTTAAAAATTATTTTATTTATTTTTGGAAAGAGACACAGAGAGAGACAGACAGAGAGGGAGAGGGAGACAGATAGAGATGGGCGCGCCAGCAGTCTCTCAGCTGCTGTGAACAAAATCCAGATGCGTGCGCCCCCTTGTGGTCAAGGGCGGCATTGCGCCCTTGCCTCACTTTGCATCTGGCTAAACGTGGGACCTGGAGATTGGACCCGCTGGACATTGGAACCAGTGTTCTTAGACTTAGGAGGCAGGAGCCTTAACCGCTAAGCCATCTCTCCAGCCCTTGTGTTTTGTTTTTTAAGGTAGGGTCTCCCTCTAGCTCAGGCTGGCCTGGAATTCACTCTGTAGTCTCAGGGTGGCCTTGAACTCATGGGGATCCTCCCACCTCTGCCTCCCGAGTGCTGGGATTAAAAGCATGCGTCACCACGCCTGGCTAGTCAACATTCTTATCAAGAGTGTATGAGTGGGTAGGCATTGCATTGGGATGCTTAATAAGAGAAGCCACTGTTACAAACTCAGGGTTAGGATGTCGAGGTGTGCCCCAAACACTCAGCACATGTGGACTGTGAGAAAATCTGTGAGGGCATGGGATAATCTTTTTGGAGGGGATAAATGACCTTCATTGGATGACATTAGTTTAATCTGTTCATGGCATATGAAGATGAATGGAGCTGAAAAAGGCTTCAGATATATGTGAGACTGCCATCATAGCTCAGGGCATTTAAGATCATGTTTATTTCAAATAGCCATATAAATCCTAGATTTCAAGCTATGTAACATAAGATATTTGGGGTCTGAATTTTCTTTATGTCCAGGAGAGGGCTAACGAACATTCATTCTTGAAGTCACTTTTGTTTAAGCAGCTTTGTGTTCTATTTCTGTTTTGACAAAGCTCTAAGGCATGGCTGTACATATTCTCAGCACTCTATTGCTATCCCTTCTGGAGTTCTGTATCCAAACCTTGGTGGGTTTTGAAGCATTTAACAAATTCTTTTGGGGGGAGTGGGGAGAGAGAGAATGGGCAGGCCAGCAGCCTCTCAGCCGCCGTGAACAAACTCCAGGCACGTACGGCCCCTTGTGGGCAAGCACGGCATTGCGCCCTTGTGTCACTTTTTGCATCTGGCTAAACATGGGACCTGGAGAATCGAATGGGCATTCTTAGGCTTGGCAGGCAGGATCCTTCACCGCTAAGCCATCACTCCAGCCATATACATTTTTTAATTAATTTTTTTATTGACAACTTCCATACGTACAGACAATAAACCATGATTTTCCTTCCCTTCCCCCCATTTCCCCTTCAGGACTCCATTCTCCATCATATCCCCTCCCTCTCTCCATTAGTCTCTTTTTTAATTTGATGTCATCATCTTTTTCTCCTATTATGAGGGTCTTGCGAAGGTATTGCTAGGCACTGCGAGGTCATGGATATTGAGGCCAATTTCTGTCTGGACAGTTGCATTGCTTCCTTTGGCTCTTCCATTCTATCCGCCCACTCTTCCGCAATGGACCCTGAGCCTTGGAGGGTGTGACAGAGGTGTTTCAGTGTTGGGCACTCCTCCATCCCTTCTTCTCAGCACTATGTTGCCTTTTGGGTCATCCCAGTGGTCATCGCCATCTGAAAAGAGAAGCTTCTCTAACCAGAAGTGAGAGTAGCATTAATATGTGAATATGAACATGAAGTGTAGTGCTTTCAGGGCAGCTTGGTGGGAATAATATATACATTTAGCCAGACAAGAGCAGGCTTTATACCTCTAGGGCTCATGATCTCCCCTGCCATAGACTTTTGCTTAGTTTTTTCAGTACCAGGCATGTATTCCCTCCCATAGAGAGGGCCTTCAGTCCAATTAGGGAGCAGTTGGTTTCCCCAAGAGCAGACATGCCACTATTGCACCCGTTCAGTCATTGGGCCTGCCTGGCCAAACTTGAATTTTCCAGTGTCCACTGTTTTTCCAGCCCAACAAATTCTTTAAAAATAAGTTTATAGCCAGGCGTGGTGGCACACGCCTTTAATCCCAGCACTCGGGAGGCAGAGGTAGGAGGATTGCTGAGAGTTCGAGGCCACCCTGAGACTACATAGAGATTTCCAGGTCAGCCTGGATCAGAGTGAAACCCTACCTCGCAAAAAATCAAACAAAAAAAAATAAGTTTATATTCCTCGCATTACATAGATGTCAAAAGTTAAGCAGATGAGTGTGCCAATGAAAAACGCAGGTGTCCTTTTACAAGACCACTATCACTGCAGGACAGACAGCATTGTGACTTCCTGAACCTGAAATGAAGAATTCAAACAAAGCGAGCTGGTGTCTCACTCCCCCTGAGAGACATTCAGTGCATGCAATGGAAACTTGGAATAAAATTTTTAACAACAAAACAACAACAAGAAAAAAAAAAAAGAAAAACAGGAAAAGTATTTAGCTCATTTCCGAAAAACGCTATCTTCAAAATGAATGCATCAAATAAAACTAGTTCTTGGAATGTGCTGTGATAAAGCAAAAATAAATTATGCTTTGAAAAGAACACGCTGTGTTTGAAGTACGTGTATTCGGAGGGGCCCCGGTAAACAATGTGTGGGGTGCCCCGGATAGTGTATGCACCATGTTGAGCCCAACTTTCTGTTGTGAAAGAAGCTGGGTCATACTGAAGAGGAAAAGAGGTGAGATAATTCTGAAGAGAAATAATTGCACCGTCTGGAAGTCCCTGAAGTAATTACTTGCCTGTTGCTGGGAGGAAATACCCAGCCAGAAGCAACTTAAGGGAAGAGATGAGCACACAGTTGGGGTGCCCAGGCAGCTCTCCATTTATACAGACCCGGATCCCAGGCCATGGGTGATGGCGCCATCCAAACTGATGGTGGGTCTTCCCACCTGAAGGAACCTACTGAGATAATCCCTCCCAGGTGCGCCCTGAGCCAGCCTGATAGAGATAAACCCTTACAGGTGATGCTAGGTCTTGTCAAGTTGACAATATAAAGCCATCAGACGCCCCAATAATATGCAAGATTGTAATTTGTTATAAGATCCATGGGGCTGCAGAGATGGCTTAGTGGTTAAGGTGTTTGCCCGCAAAGCCAAAGGATCCCCGTTCGATTCTCCAGGACCCATGGAAGCCAGATGCACAAGGGGGCGCATGTATCTGCAGTTTGTTTGCAGTGGCTAGAGGCGTGCCCATTCTCTCCTTCTCTCTTTTTCTCTCTCTCTAATAAATAAATGTATAAAATATATTTTCCAAAAGATCCAAGGAGGGCTGGAGAAATGGCTTAGCGGTTAAGGCGTTTGCCTGCCAAGCCACAGGATCCCAGTTCAATTCTCCAGGACCCACGTAAGCCAGATGCACAAGGGGCACATGCATCTGGAGTTCGTTTGCAGTGGCTAGAGGCCCTGGTGTGCCCATTCTCTCTGTGTTTGCCTCTCTTCTATCTCTCTCTCTTTCTCTGCTTGCAAAAAAAAAAAAAAAAAAGATCCAAGGAAAGTTGGGGCTGGGCGTGGTGTTGCATACATTTTATCCCAGCAACACTCGGGAGGCAGAGGTAAGAGGACTATGGCTCTGAGTTCGAGGCCAGCCTGAAACGACAGAGTGCATTCCAGGTCAGCCTGGGCTGGAGCGAAACTCTACCTCGAAAAGAAAAAGAAAGTTTGGGGGCATAGCTCAGTGGTTGAGTGTCCCAGACCCTCCCCAGTACGATCATTGAATGCTTATGACTTTATTGGTGTCTGTACCAACCGTGATAAAACGCAATTTCAGTATGTATTAATTTGTTTTGTGTATGTGTAGAGTGTTTTGTATATTAAAAGATATTGTGGGGATGGAGAGGTGACTCAGCATTTAAGGCACTTGCCTGCAAAGCCTAAGGGACCATGTTTGACTCTCCAGGTCCCATGTCAGCCAGATGCACACATGCACACAAGGTGGTACACACGTCTGGACTTCATTTGCAGTAGCTGGAGGCTCTGGTGTGCCAATTCTCTCTCTCTCTCTTTCTATCATTAAAAACAAAGGTATTCTGGGCTGGAGAGATGGCTTAGCGGTGAAGGCTCTTGCCTGCAAAGCCAAAGGACCTCGGTTCAATTCCCCAGGACCCACATAAGCCAAATGCACAAAGTGGCCCATGTATCTGGAGTTTGTTTGCAGTGGCTGGAAGCCCTGTGTGCCCATTCTCTCTCTCTCTCTCTCTCTCTCTCTCTCTCTGCCTCTTTCCTTCTCTCAAATAAATAAATATAAATAAAAATATTTTTAAAAAAAGATTGTGAGTCAGGTATGTGCCTTTTAATCCCAGCACTCTGAAGGCAGATGTAGAGGGATCACCATGAATTTGAAGCCACCCTAAGACTACGTATGTGAATTCCAGCTCATCCTGCAGACCCTACCTCAAAAAAACAAATAAAAAACATTTTGTCTCCCTGATCCATGAAATTCTTAATGGGCCTCAAGGCAGAGATCTTACCCTGGTGGACTATTCCTTCACTCCAAGATTTGAAGCAGAAATTTCATCAGAAGAATGGGGGGAGGGGAGATAGGGTAAGCTGAAGAGATGACTTAGCGGTTAAGGCGCTTGCCTGCAAAGCCAAAGGACCCAGGTTCGATTCCCCAGTACCCACATAAACCAGATGCACAAGGTGGCACATGCATCTGGAGTTCGTTTGCAGTGGCTGGCGGCCCAGGCGCACCCATCCTGTTTCGCTCTCTCTCTTTCTTAAATAAATAAATAAATAAATAAACTATTTTTTTAAAAAAAGATTTTTTTTTTTTTTGTCTTTTCTTGAAAGAACTGAAAACATGCTTGAATGAAAACTCTCACTGGCCCAAGATCTGGGAATCGGAGCCTTCTGGGGGCGGTGTATTGCTGGGGGCGGGCTTATGGGTGTTATAGCCAGTGTCCCCTCGCCAGTGCCTGGCACACTCTCCTGTTGCTGTTGTCCACCTGATGTTGGCCAGGGGGTGATGTCCACCCTCTGCTCATGCCATCGTTTTCCCCTGCCATTGTGGAGCTCCCCCCCCCAAGTCTGTAAGCCGAAATAAACCCTTGTTTTCCCACAAGCTGCTCTTGTTCGGGTGATGTCTCCCAGCAACGTGAACCTGATTATTGGGGTGGGGGGGACAGTTCACAGTCACACCCCAAAACCATACTATAATTACTACGGTCAGGTTTCTCTCTTCTTTTTTCTTTTTGAATTTTTATTTATTTATTTGCAAGCAGAGAGAGAAAGAGAGAGAGAGAAGAGAGGCAGACCAAGAGAGAGTGGGTGAGCCAGGGCCTCCAGCCACTGCAAACGAACTCCAGACACATGCGCCCCCTCGTGCATCTGGCTTACGTGGGTCCTGCTAGATGCTAACACTGGAAGCATCCAGACTAGCTTGAGCTAACCTCTTTTCCTGAGTGGTGAGAGGAGATACAAGCCTTTTTTTCTGATTAAAAAAATTTTTTTTAATTATTTTTATTATTTATTTTTGGAGAGAGTCACAGAGAGAGAGGGAGAGGGAGACAGAGATGGGTGCGCCAGCAGTCTCTCAGCTTCTGTGAACGAAATCCAGATGTGTGCGCCCCTTGTGGGCAAGTGTGGCATTGCGCCCTTGCATCACTTTGCATCTGGCTAAACGTGGGACCTGAAGATTGGAACCGCTGGAGATTGGAACCAGTGTTCTTAGGCTTAGCAGGCAGGCGCCTTAACCGCTAAGCCATCTCTCCAGCCCTAAAAACAAATTTTATTGACAACTTCTATACTTACATACAAAAAAACTCATGATATTTCCCTCCCCTTCCCCATTCCCCTTCAGAACTCCAATCTCTGTCATATCCCCTCCCTCTCTCCATTAGTCTGTCTTTTAATTTGATGTCATCATCTTTTTCTCCTATTATGAGCATCTTGTGAAGGTATTGCTAGGCCCTGTAAGGCCCAATGACTGAACACAGGTGCAATAGTGTCATGTCTGCTCTTGGGATAACCAACTGCTCCCTCATTGGACTGAAGGCCCTCTCTATGGGAGGGAATACATGCCTGGTACTGAAAAACCTAAGCAAAAGTCTATGGCAGGGGAGGTCATGAGCCTTAGGGGTATAAAGCCTGCTCTTGTCTGGCTAAATGTATATATTATTCCCACCAAACTGCCCTGAAAGCACTACACTTAATGTTCATATTCACATATTAATGCTACTCTCACTTCTGGTTAGAGAAGCTTCTCTTTTCAGATGGCAATGACCACTGGGATGACCCAAAAGGCAACACAGTGCTGAGAAGGAGGGATGGAGGAGTGCCCAGCACTGAAACACATCTGTCACACCCTCCAAGGCTCAGGGCCCATTGCGGAAGAGGGGCCGGATAGAATGGAAGAGCCAAAGGAAGGGTACGACTCCTTACAATGCAACCCTTTTTTTCTCCCTTAATGACATTGCCATCTTCCCATTCACCTTACCTCACAGTGTTGAAGTTGCCTTGTATTTCTTTCACGACTTCTCATTTTATCTTGATGGAGTTCTGTTGCTTCTGTTTTAGAAATGTCTGAACGTGGGCTGGAGAGATGGCTTAGCAGTTAAGGGGTTTGCCTGCAAAGCCAAAGGATCCCGGTTCGACTCTCCAGGCCCCACGTAAGCCAGATGCACAAGGGGGCGCCTGCATCTGGAGTTTATTTGCAGTGGATGGAGGCCCTGGAGTGCCCATTCTCTCCCTCCCTCTCTCTCTCAAATAAATAAATAAAATATATTTTTTAAAAAGATATGTCTGAACGTGTGATTTTTTTTTTTTTTTAAATCGATTCCAAATGTCAGGCTTTTGGTCAGAAGTTCTGTCTTCTCTGATGAGGATGACTTCTGAGTGATGGGCCTTCCTCTGGCTTCCCTGTCACTCTCCATGGTGATAGAAACACCCTGGGGTTGTCCCTAGCAACAAGCTTTATGCCTTTGGCTGGGTTCCACCTTGACTGTGATCTAGCCTCATCACCTGACACCTTTGTAGCTATGGCTGTTGTTCTTGGTTCTGGCTCATGGATTCTGATCTCCTGAAATGCCTTTTCTCCTTTTTCCCTTGGGAAGTCTCATTTTTTTTGGGGTGGAGAGACACAGAGACAGACAGAGAGAGAGGGAGAGGAAGACAGATAGAGAATGGGCGTGCCAGCAGTCTCTCAGCTGCTGTGAACGAAATCCAGATGTGTGTGCCCCCTTGAGGGCAAGTGCGGCATTGCGCCCCAGCATCACTTTACATCTGGCTAAACGTGGGATCTGGAGATTGGAACCGCTGGAGATTGGAACCAGTGTTCTTAGGCTTAGCAGGCAGGCGCCTTAACCACTAAGCCATCTCTCTAGCCCGGGAAGTCTGTTTTTTATTACTTTCGTACGGCTATCGTAAATAAATTATCTGAATCGGAAAGGAACCAACCTTCTTTGTCAGAGTTACTCAGGCCAAGTCTTGGGGTGGCTGTGGCTTATTATCTGTGCTGCATCTCACCATGATGGGATCAAGGTGGGGCAGCAGCTAAGGTCTTCATCGGAGGAAACATTCTGTCATATGTTGAAGATGTTGGCAGCGTGCAGTAAAATCAAGCTATGCCCTTTCTGGCTGCTGACTCTGAGCTCCTTTTTTTCCCCATATTTTATTTTTATTGATTTATTTGAGAGAGAAATGCAGAAATAGGCAGGAAGGGAAAGGGAGACAGAGAGAATGGGAGTGCCAGGGCCTCCAGCCACTGCAAACGGACTCCAGACACGTGCACCCCCTTGTGCGTCTGGCTAACGTGCGTCCTGGGGAATCGAACCTGGGTCCTTTGACTTTGCAGGCAAACACCAGCCCCCCTTTTAAAATTATAATTGAAAGGTTAATAGACTTCCCTGAAAACTGGAGGCAACTAAAGAGTTAATAAGTAACACTAAGAGCAACAAGCCATAAAACTTCAGAAGCATTCCCTTAGCTCAGAAAACCTTGAGGGAACAGAAACTGCCTGGTGTATCATCCCCCCTAGACAATTTGGCTAAAAACGCTTGTTCTGAGCAAAAACACAAAAAGCTACATTTCCTTATCTACGTCCCTTGGACCTGCAGCTGGTACAGCCTGTTTTCTTAGGATCCCCCTTATAAGCTTAGCACCCCAGTCTGGCCCAGTGCTTCAGCCTTCATTCGGCTGGGAAAGCTGAGGCCCCCCCCCGCTGTTTTGCTGTTTTTCTCTTAATAAACAGTCGTGTGTGTAGACATCAAAGTCCGCTGTTCTCTTTTGCTTTTCTCTTGCACTTCCTTTACGATAATATTTATCTAAGGAAGAATAAAACGGAGGGAAGGAAAATCGATATGAACAACGTGGTCTGACATCCACGTGGTGGGCCTGGAAGAAAGATGCAAAGAGAGTTAGAGAGGAAAGAGGAGAAAAGGCAGAGAGCCCCTGCCATGCGGAGGGCAGCGGAGGGCACAGTGCCCGTGTGGAAGGAGGGGTCAGGGCCTTGTCCCCACTTCTCTCAGCCCAGCTGGACCAAGAAGGTCAGGAGTGATGGGCAGGTAGGCAAAACAAACAAACAAACAAACAAACAAAAACTCGTGATTGGCAATCCCTCGGAGCTTCCTTCCTTCCTTCCTTCCTTCCTTCCTTTCTTTCTTTCTTTTTCTTTCTTTCTTCTTTTTTTCCTCCCTCTCTCCCTCACTCTCTCTCTCTCTCTCTCTTTCTTTCTTTGCAAGCATTTTCTTTCTTTGCAAGCAGACAGAGAGATAGAAGGGCCTCCAGCCACTGCAACAAACTCCTGAGAGGGAATGGGCATCGAACAGGATCCTTTGGCAATCCCTCAGACCTTCCCAGCCACCTTGCTCCCTCCCTCCCTCCTTTCTTTCTTTGATTGAGAGAGATAGAAGAGAGGCATACCCTCCAGCCACTGCATCTGCATGCTTGCATCTGGCTTACGTGGGTCCTGGAGCATCGAACAGGGATCCTTTGGCAATCCCTCAGAGCTTGCTTCCTTCCTTCCTTCCTTCCTTGCTTCCTTCCTTCCTTCCTTGCTCCCTCCCTCCCTTCCTTTCTTTCTTTGCAAGCAGAGAGAGATAGAAGAGAGGCAGACAGAAAGGGAATGGGCACGCCAGGGCCTCCAGCCACTGCAAACGAACTCCTTATGCATGCACCCCCTCGTGCATCTGGCTTACGTGGGTCCTGGAGCATCGAACAGGGATCCTTTGGCAATCCCTCAGAGGTTCCTTCCTTCCTTCCTTCCTTCCTTCCTTCCTTCCTTCCTTCCTTCCTTCCTTCCTTCCTTCCTTCCTTTTTTTTTGCAAGCATTGAGAGAGATAGAAGAGAGGCAGACAGAAAGGGAATTGCAAACGAACTCCAGATGCATGCGCCACCTTGTGCATCCTGGGTCCCTTCCTTCTTTCCCTCCCTCCCTCCCTTCCTTTTCTTCCTTCTTTGCAAGCAGAGAGAGATAGAAGAGAGGCAGACAGAAAGGGAATGGGCATGCCAGGGCCTCCAGCCACAGCAAACGAACTCCTGATGCCTCCCCCCCCTCATGCATCTGGCTTACGTGGGTCCTGGAGCATCGAACAGGGATCCTTTGGCAATCCCTCAGAGGTTCCTTCCTTCCTTCCTTCCTTCCTTCCTTCCTTCCTTCCTTCCTTCCTTCCTTCCTTCCTTCCTTCCTTCCTTTTTTTTTGCAAGCATTGAGAGAGATAGAAGAGAGGCAGACAGAAAGGGAACGGGTGCGCCAGGGCCTCCAGCCACTGCAAATGAACTCCAGATGCATGCGCCACCTTGTGCATCTGGCTTAAGTGGGTCCTGGAGCATCGAACAGGGATCCTTTGGCAATCCCTCGGAGCTTGCTTCCTTCCTCCCTCCCTCCCTCCCTCCCTCCCTTCCTTCCTTCCTTCCTTTGCAAGCAGAGAGAGAGATAGAAGAGAGGCATAAAGAGAGGGAATGGGCACGCCAGGGCCTCCAGCCACTGCAAACGAAGTCCTGATGCATGCGCCCCCTCGTGCATCTGGCTTACGTGGGTCCTGGAGCATCGAACAGGGATCCTTTGGCAATCCCTCGGACCTTCCTTCCTTCCTTCCTTCCTTCCTTCCTTCCTTCCTTCCTTCCTTCCTTCCTTTTTTCCTTCCTTCCAGATTCCTGGCTTAAGTGGGTCCTGGAGCCCTCCTTTGGCAATCCCTCCTCCCTTCCTCCCCTCCCTCCTCCTCCCCTCCTTCCCTTTTCTTTGCTTTGCAAGCAGAGAGAGATAGAAGAGAGGCAGACAGGGCCTCCAGCCACTGGACGAAGTCCTGATGGCGCCCCTCATGCATCTGGCTTAGTGGGTCCTGGAGCATAACAGGGCTTTGGCAACTCGGACCTTCCTTCCTTCCTTCCTTCCTTCCTTCCTTCCTTCCTTCCTTCCTTCCTCCCTCCCTCCCTCCCTCCCTCCCCCCTCCTCCCTTCCTTTCTTTCTTTGCAAGCATTGAGAGAGATAGAAGAGAGGCAGACAGAGAGAGAATGGGCACACCAGGGCCTCCAGTGCAAATGAATCTGATGCATTCGTGCATCAGGTCCTGGAGCATCAAACAGGGATCCTTTGGCAATCCCTCGGACTTCCTTCCTTCCTCCTTCCTTCCTTCCTTCCTTCCTTCCTTCCTTCCCTTCCTTCCTTCCCTTCCTTCTTTCTTTCCTTCCTCCGCCAGGGCCTCCAGCCACTGCCTGCATGCCCCTGCATCAGGCCCTGGGTCCTGGAGCATCTGTTGGCCCTCCCTTCCCCTCTGTCCCTTCCTTCCTTCCTTCCTCCTTCCTTCCTTCCTTCCTTCCTTCCTTCCTTCCTTCCTTCCTTCCTTCCTTCCTTCCTTCCTTCCTTCCTTCCTTCCTTCCTTCCTTCCTTCCTTCCTTCCTTTGCAAGCATTGAGAGAGATAGAAGAGAGGCAGACAGAGAGGGAATGGGCACGCCAGGGCCTAAAGCCACTGCAAATGAACTCCTGGTACATGCACCCCCTTGTGCATCTGGTTTATGTGGGTCCTGGGGAATCAAACCAGGGTCCTTAGGCTTTGCAGGCAAACACCTTAACTGCTAAGCCATCTCATTCCAGCCCCTAAAATCTATTTTTTTGAGACAAGGTCTATATAGAAGAGGCTTTCAGCTCAGCTCCAGCAGGATTTCTCAATGACCTTGCCACCCAAGTATGTGGAGTCTTCAGCAATAGGGTTCTTATTCCTGCTGGGAAACCAAGGGCCTCAGCAATATTTTGATGTTTTTAAAAAATATATTATTTGCTGGGTGTAGTGGCACATGCCTTTAATCCCAGCACTCGGGAGGTAGAAGTAGGAGGATCACTGTGAGTTCAAGGCCACCCTGAGACAACATAGTGAATTCCAGGTCAGCCTGGGCCAGAGTGAGACCCTACCTCAAAAAAACAAAACAACAACAAAAAAAACAATATATATTATTTATTCATTTATTTACGAGAGAAAGAGAGAGAGAATGGCCACACCAGGTCCTCTAGCCACTGCAAATGAACTCCAGAGGCATGCGCCTCCTTGTGCATCTGGCTTTCCGTGGGTCCTGGGGAACCGAACCAGGGTCCTTAGGCTTCACAGGCCAACGCCTTAACTGCTAAGCCATCTCTCCAGCCCGATTTTTTTTTCTTTTCTTTTCTTTTTTAAATTGCATCACCTTAAATCATCCATGAGGAAGTGTTGATACGTGAATGCCATGCACACGGTGACAGGCATTGCAAAGTCACGAATGCATTGGTCACTTCCTGCCTGCAAGAAGGCATTCTATGCCACAGCTCCCCATTCTTTGGCTTTGCAGTCTTTCTGCCCCCTCTTTTACGTTGTCCCCTGAGTCTTGGGGGGGGGGGTGATGGAGATGTCTTATTCAATGCCGAGCCCCCAGCTATTAGCTCTCTAACCAAAAGTGAGACCAGCATTAATCTATGGGCAATAACACAAGTGTTTAGGCAACAATTCTGTGGACACAACACGTCCATATCTTGGGCTCATATGTCATTATCTTGTATGTTCATCGAACCTAGCACTCAGATCCTCTGGTTTGTTTTTATTTGCTTTGCTTTTCTTCTTATTTATTTGAAAGAGAGAGTGAGAAAGAGATACAGAGAGAGAGAGAGAGAGAGAGAATGGGAGCACCAGGGCCTCCAGCCACTGCAAACAAACTCCTGTGCCGCCTCACGCATCTGGCTTTACGTGGGTCCTGGGGAATCGAACCTGGGTCCTTTGGCTTTGCAGGCAAGCGCCTTCACCGCTAAGCCATCCCTCCAGGCCTGCTTTTCTTTTCCTGTGCATTGTCAGCTGTCTGGTAGTTTTTCGTATGCCTGTCTGTGCAACCAGAATCAGTGCCTCCTTGAAGATTCTATCTTTCCTCAAAAGAGCACACCACACTTTGAAATGCTGACCACTTTAAGTGTCTTTTTTGACACAGACTGAATAGCGTCTAACAAAACTGAAGAAAATAATAAAGAAACAGTTAAGTGCAAAAAAAAAAAAAAAAAAAAAAAAAAAGCCCCGTGGAGTTTGCAGCTGTTCTTGTGTTCCTAAGAACAAAAGGAAAAATGGGAAATAAAAGCAAATTGACAATGTGTGATGTGTGTCCCACAAACCCGCCCTCTTCAGAAAGCTCATTGCAATACACACCACTGGCAGCAGAACTATAACTGAAAACATTTCTTGAAAGAGATAAGGAAAATTAACTGAACAAGGGAAATTCTTCATTTTATTTTATTTTTATAAATTTTTTAGTATTTATTGATTTTTGGTTTGGTTTTGTTTTTCGAGGTAGGGTTTCACTCTGGTCCAGGCTGACCTGGAATTCACTATGTTCCGAACTCACAGCCATCCTCTTACCTCTGCCTCCCGAGTGCTGGGATTAAAGGCGTGCACCACCACGCCCGGCTTTCATTGATTTTTTAAAAATTCCCTTTTTATTTATTTATTTTTAGAGACAGAGGGGAGAGAGAGAGAGAATGGGCCTCTAGCCACTGCAAACGAAGTCTAGACACGTGCGCCACCATGTGCATCTGGCTTACGTGGGACCTGGGGAATTGAACCTGGGTCCTTTGGCTTTGCAGGCAAGTGCCTTATCCGCTAAGCCATCTCCCCAGCCCATGATTTTTTTTTTAATAAAAAGATTTTACTCTTAAGCCCCCTCTACCCTGCCCCAATTCTGCTGAGGGTCTCCTTCAGTGGGCTTATTGGTTTTCATTGTGGGGACCAAGAGGCCTCGGTCAGTCTTTACATGGTGGTGATGGGGAACATGGCACCTCAAGGCTATTTCCACCCACGCCGAGGTGCTTACAATCTTGGCACCCCCCTCTTCTGAAACGCTCCCTGAGCCTTGGCAGGCAAGCTGGAGATCCGACTTCAGTGTTGAGTTCTCTATCGACTCTGGATCTCTGTTTGAATGAGGTCTGTGTGACCACATTGCCTGTCGCTCTTTCCCTGGAACTGGTATTCAGGGTAGCCGTGAGAGCCATTGGTGACACCGTGTCCCCCGTAATTACGTCTGGACTGGGGAAGATGAGGTGGGGGTGACCCAAATCCAGGTAGAGAACTGGCTCTCTCTTCCTGATGTATTGATGTAGCCTTGTTCTGGTCTCTTTCATCTGTCACATAGACCAGATTCTCCCAGCAAAAGTGAGGACCGTTTGAATTAAAGGGGGGACAAGCCTTGTTATTAGATCTGTTGATGTGTATATGCACTCTTCTTAGTTCAAGAGCAGTGAGGGTTCTCCGTGGAGCCTATGGGTTTCCTGTCCTGAGGAATCTGGTTTGCTACCCACAGCCAGATAGGAGTTCCCTGCAACTGAGTGAGTCTCATGTTCAAGCCAAGAGTTATGTAGTGATTGTAAGCTGGGCGTGGTGGTGCACGCCTTTCATCCCAGCACTCGGGAGGCAGAGGTAGGAGGATTGCCATGAGTTCAAGGCCACCCTGAGACTACAGAGTGAATTCCAGGTCAGCCTGGGCTAGAGTGAGACCCTACCTTAAAAACAAAACAACAAAAAACCAACAAAAAAATCCCAGTTATTTAGTGATTATAAAGGTTCCCAGCCCAGCAGCTGCCCTACCTGAAGCTTTGTTTACACAAGGCACCTCGGAAATTGATGTCCATTCCTGACAATGGACCCCATCTGTATCTTGAGTATGAAGGCTCTGCATCTCAGTGCACGTTTAGCCAGACGCAAAAGTGACGCAAGGGCGCAATGCCGCACTTGCCCACGAGGGGGCGCATGCGTCTGGAGTTCGTTCGCAGCGGCTGAGAGGCTGCTGGCGCGCCCATTCTCTGTCTCTCTCTGTCTTCCTCTCTCTCTCTCTCTCTCTCTGTGTGTCTTATTCCAAAAAAAAAAGTAAGGAATAATATATGTAGAACACGTTATAGCCCATAATACACATTAGTAAACATAGCTTGTTTTTATTGGAGGGCCTATTTCCCATTATCCCATCAACATTGTCGAATTTCACTGATGTCTACATAACTGCTTTCTAAATCTTGTCATGGCCGGGCGTGGTGGCGCACGCCTTTCATCCCAGCACTCGGGAGGCAGAGGTAGGAGGATCGCTGAGAGTTCGAGGCCACCCTGAGATGACATAGTTAATTCCAGGTCAGCCTGAGCTAGAGTGAGACCCTACCTCAAAAAACAAAAAATAAAAAATAAAATCTAAAATAAATAAATAAAAATAAATCTTGTGAAGCCTCCTAAGGGCTGGGCGTACAAGCACGGGATACCACATGCTGTGCGAGGGACCAAACCCAGGGCTTCTTTCATGATGGGCAAGCACTGTGCCCAGTGAGGTGCATGGCATGCCTTAACACTTTTTCTTATTCACATCAGTCCATTCTATGAGATACACTCCCCCGCCCCGGAGGGTTTTATTGATCAGTAATGAGAAATCTTTTCTCCTCCCCTCATATCCAATCACCATGAAGTGCGTCGACACGTAGAGCCGGGGGACCTGCTGTCTCTTTGATACATTCGTTTTGGGGGAGGGGGCACTTTGTGTTGATTTTTGATAGTTCTGCATGGTGTGTGGGGGACCCTCCGAAAGCGTGGGCCTTGCTAACACGACGATCTTAATTCTGTCACCTGCGTGATGAATGGGAGACTCGAGTTCCAAGATCAGCGTGCTGTGAGGAGCCGCTGATTCTCCTGACAGCCTGCTTGGAGGACGCAGTGCCAACGTCTGCTTCAAGATCAGCAGCCTGTCACTGTCTTGCCTTTGTGTTCGGCATTCTGAGAGGAGAAGAGAGGAAGGCGGAGCAATGTCTCAGCTAGTTTAGTAGGGCGACTTCTCTTGCATTATTCATTTTTCTAACCCGGAAAAAAAAAAAAAAAGGCCCCACATGTGCATGTCGAAATTAATTAGAATCCTTAATGGCATATTTAATTTGAGGATTGCCACGCCGTGACTTTTATGCAGTAGAGATGAGACTGAAGGAGTAATGTTTGACGGTCTACGACTGATGCGAACACGTTTACATGGTGATCGTGTGTAATGATCCCAGGCAAGCTGCCTGGTAACTCTGTGTGTACATGACCACTTTACACTTGTTCACCCTAATTGAAATTAATTGCAAGAAATATGTGTCAAGTGGTGAAACCCAGGAACATAGTTTTAATGAGATGATTGAGAACTCTCTCATAATAATAAGCCTGGGATTTTTTTTTTTTTTTGAGAGAGATTGACAGAGACAGAGAGAGAGAGAGAGAGAATGGGTGCGCCAGCAGCCTCTCAGCCGCTGTGAACAAACTCCAGACGCATACGCCCCCTTGTGGGCAAGTGTGGCATTGCGCCCTTGTGTCACTGCGTCTGGCTCAACGTGGGACCTGGAGAATCGAATGGGTGTTCTTAGGCTTGGCAGGCAGGGACCTTAACCCCTAAGCCATCTCTCCAGCCCTGGGAGATATTTTTTTTTTGGTGTGCGTGTGTGTGTGTGTGTGTGTGTGTGTTTGTGTTGGTTTGAATGTGAAATGTCCCCCACCAGTTGTGAAGGCTGTGGGACCTTTACACTTTCATTGGTCGAGCCTTGCTGGAGGAAGTGGGTCACTAAGGGGCAGGAGCTGGAGGTTGGAAAGGCCAGCCCCCCCCCGACCCCCTTCCTGGTCACTGTCGGCTTTCTGAGTATGACTGCAGCGTGAGCGGCCCCGACCCCATTGCAATGTCTTTGCAGCCACCACAGACCATTCCTCTGTGACTGTAAGGCAATCTAAACCCATTTCTTTCCCCGAGCTGTCTTCTGACTTATTTAAACTTTATGAGAGAGAGAGAGAGAGAGAGAGAGATGGGTGCGCCAGCAGCCTCTCAGCTGCTGTGAACAAACTCCAGGCGCATACGCCCCCTTGTGGGCAAGTGTGGCATTGCGCCCTTGCATCACTGCATCTGGCTCAACGTGGGACCTGGAGAATCGAATGGGTGTTCTTAGGCTTGGCAGGCAGGCACCTTCACCCCTAAGCCATCTCTCCAGCCCTGGGATATATTTTTTTTTTGCGTGTGTGTGTGCGTGTGCGTGTGCGTGTGTGTGTGTGTGTGTTTGTGTTGGTTTGAATGTGAAATGTCCCCCACCAGTTGTGAAGGCTGTGAGACCTTTACACTTTCATTGGTCGAGCCTTGCTGGAGGAAGTGGGTCACTAAGGGGCAGGAGCTGGAGGTTGGAAAGGCCAGCCCCCCCCCCGACCCCCTTCCTGGTCACTGTCGGCTTTCTGAGTATGACTGCAGCGTGAGCGGCCCGACCCCATTGCAATGTCTTTTTTGAGCCAGTTTCAATGGTAGTTTATCAGACCATTTCCCATTAACTAATTTGTGATGAATAATCTGATTCTGGAGTTAGTCTCTCCTCTTTCTTTCTTCTCATCTCTCTCTATCCCTCTCTTTATCTCTTTCTCCTTCCCTCCCTTTCTCCCTCTCAACAAAATTACTCAGCCCACAATACAAAGAGGTTTTTATCTTAAACAACTAAACATTCTAATTACTTTCCACAAACGCAAATGTTTCTGCATTCTTCTAAACTGTTTCAGGTCACAGTGTGGATCCTGACAGGCAATATATGTCTAAAGATCATAATGATAAAGAATGTTAAGGGCTTAGCAGTTAAGGCCTTTGCCTACAAAGCCAAAGGATCCCAGTTCAATTCCCAGGACCCATGTAAACCAGATGCATAAAATTTATGTATCTGGAGTTTGTTTGCAGTGGCTGGAGGCCCTGGGTGCACATTCTCTCTCTCACTCTCTCTCTACCTCTTTTCTCTCTCTCTCAAATAAATAAAACATATTTTAAAAAAGAGAGAGAGAGCACCGGGCATGGTGGCACACGCCTTTAATCCCAGCACTCGGGAGGCAGAGGTAGGAGGATCGCTGAGAGTTCAAGGCCACCCTGAGACTGCACAGTTAATTCCAGGTCAGCCTGGACCAGAGCAGACCCTATTAAAAAAAAAACCAAAAATAAAAATAAAAACAAAAAGAATGTTAAACCTGGCACTGGGATGTATGGACCATTCTAGTCAGATGCAGTTTCTGCAGGTGACACTGGAATATTCTTTGAATTCCATACATGAGATCTCAGTTATTGCAGTTTAAAATGTTTCTTTCAGGCCTGGGGATAAAGCAGAACATAAATCAAACAATCCACCTATCAGAGTATTTGTAAATGTCATCTTTAGCAGCAGAAGTAATACATTAAAGAGTATGAGTCAAGATGCTCAATGGTCTCTCAAATTTGCAATTCCATACAAGGTGCTTAAGAAGATATTAAAACCCCCAAAGCAAACAAACACACTGAATTCAGCACAGGGGTTTTTTTAATTTTTATTATTATTATTTAATTTATTTTTTCGAGAGAGAGACAGAGAGGGAGAGGAAGACAGATAGAGATGGGCGCGCCAGCAATCTCTCAGCTGCTGTGAACGAACTCCAGACGCGTGCGCCCCCTTGTGGTCAAGTGCGGCATTGCACCCTGGCGTCACTTTGCATCTGGCTAAACGTGGGACCTGGAGATTGGAACCGCTGGAGATTGTAACCGGCGTTCTTAGGCTTAGGAGGCAGGATCCTTAACCGCTAAGCCATCTCTCCAGCCCTGAAGCACAGTTTTAATTCTTTGTCTCTTCTTTGTATGCCAGACTGAAATGAAATTAAAACACACACACGCACACCCACTTGACAGGGGTTTAGTAAGCACTATGAAATTCATAAACCCTGAGCCAGTACTTTCAGGGGTCATCCTAAAGTCCCAACCCTGGCTCTGTTTAGAGATCTTGATAGATGTCCGTTTGCTTGAGAAGATGGTTATTTATTTATTATTTGTTTATTTATTTATTTATCCATCTGTGCCTCATTAACCCTAACCCCAAGAGCTGTCTGTTAACACATGTATAGTGTTTTTCTTTGGCATATATTTCTTGCTACAGCAGAGATGGCCTCCTGTGTGCCTCGGACTTGACACAAACGTTCTCATTTTCATTTCTTCCATAGGCAGCAGATCGATGGTGATGGCTTGTATCAAATGATTCTTTTAATGAGAGAAAATCCACGTGTGAAACTTCCCTTATGGCTGTGGGAAGGACAGACCCACTACAATACAGCATTTTCTAGTAATGATTAAAACACCTACCGTGGGCTGCAGAGATGGCTTAACAGTCAACTCACTTGCCTGTAAAGCCAAAAGACCCAGGTGTGATTCCCCAGGACCCACGTAAACCAGATGCACAAGGTGGCACATACGTCTGGAGTTTGTTTGCAGTGGGTAAAGGCCCTGGTATGCCCATTCTCTCTGTGTGTCTGTCTCTATCTATCTATCTATCTATCTATCTATCTATCTATCTATCTATCTATCATCTATCTATCTATCTATCATCTATCTATCATCTATCTATCAATCTATCTATCTATCTATCATCTATCTATCTATCATCTATCTATCTATCATCTATCTATCCATCCATCATCTATCTATCTATCTATCTATCTATCTATCTATCTATCTATCTATCTATCTATCTATCTATCTATCATCTATCAATCATCTATCATCTATCTATCTATCTATCTATCTATCTATCTATCTATCTATCTATCTATCTATCTATCTATCTATCATCTATCATCTATCTATCTATCTATCTATCTATCATCTATTTATGTATCATCTCATCTATCTATCTATCTATCTATCTATCATCTATCTATCTATCATCTATCTATCTATCTATCATCTATCTATCAATCTATCTATCTATCTATCTATCTATCTATCTATCTATCATCATCTATCTATCTATCATCTCCATCTATCTATCATCAATCTAAAATCTATCTATCTATCTATCTATCTATCATCTATCTATCTATCTATCTATCTATCCAAATCTATCTATCTATCTATCTAGGTATCTATCTATCTATCTCATCTATCATCTATCTAGGAGAATCATCTATTTTGTACCCTCAGACTACAGAGTGGGTTCCAGGTCAGCCTGAGCTGGAGAGAGATCTATCCGAAAATCAAAATCTAAACAAAAAAAAAAAAAAAAAAAAAGAAAAAAAAAGAATTTGAACTTTTGGTATAGAGTGATAGCTTAGCAGTTAAGGCACTTGCCTGCAAAGCCTAATGATCCTGGGTTCAATTTCCCAGTACTCATGTAAAGCCAGATGCACAAAGTGGTGTGTGCATGTGGAGTTCATTGGCAGTGGCTGGTGGCCCTAGAAAACCCATTCTCTCTCTCTCTCTCTCTCTCTCTGTCTCTCTCTGTCACTCTGCTTGCAAATAAGTAAATGAAATATTTAAAAATTCAACTTTTGGGCTGCAGAGGTGGCTTAGCAGTTAAAGCGTTTGCCTGCAAAGCCTAACAACCCAGGTTTGATTCCCCAGGACCCACATAAACCAGATGCACAGGGTGGCACGTGCTTCTGGAATTCATTTCAGTGGCTAGAGACAGACCCTGGCACACCCATGAAGTTTCTCTGCCTCTTTCTCTCTTCCTCATCAGTAAATAAAATAAAATAATAACTTAAGCAGGAGCCAGGTGTGGTAGCGCACACCTTTAATCCCAGCACTTGGAAGGCAGAGGCAGGAGGATTGCCATGAGTGGGAGGCTGCCCTGAGACTACAGAGTGAATTCCAAGTCAGAGCCTGAGCTAGAGTGAGACCCTACCTTGAAAAACAAAAATAAATAAATAAATAAATTAATTAATTTTAAAAAAATGCCGGGCGTGGTGGCGCACGCCTTTAATCCCAGCACTCGGGAGGCAGAGGTAGGAGGATCGCCGTGAGTTCAAGGCCAGGCTGAGATGACATAGTGAATTCCAGGTCAGCCTGGGCTAGAGTGAGACCCTACCTCCAAAAACCAAAAATAAATAAGTAAATAAAAAGAACTGAAGCAGCTCTTTTTAAAATAATTCAAATTTTGTGTTGATTACCAAATCAGTCTATTTTGTGACTACACACGCAGTCATTAATGTTTATTTCCCCCGCGTGTATTGATGGATGCGTTGCTTTTACACGGAAAAGCAAGAGTTTGGGATGCAGTGTGTGGTGGCTTCAATGGTGTTCGGTCCTGACAGTGAGAGAGGGTAACGGATCCAGGGAGACAGGCTCCTGTGGTCAACCGCTTGCCTTGCGAGCATGGGGACCTGGTTCTTAATCCTCGGAACTCACATAAGAATCTCAGGTGTGGAGACTTCATTTGTGATCCCAGTGCTGGGGAGGCAGAGGCAGAAGGGTTACTCTAGGACAAGCCAGTAAGACACCCTGTGTATATGTTACTCTATTTATTTATTTATTTATTTATTTATTTATTTATTTATTTATTTATGAGAGAGATACAGAAATAGGCAGGTAGAGAGAGAGAGGAGAGAGAGAGGGAGAGGATGGGTGCACCAGGGCCTCCAGCCATTGCAAACGAACTCCAGACGTGTGCCCCCTTGTGCATCTGGCTTTCGTAGGTCCTGGGGAATCGAACCTGGGTCCTTAGGCTTTGCAGGCAAGCGCCTTAACTGCTGAGCCATCTCTCCAGCCCCCTAAGTTACTTTCTTCTTATCGCTGGGACAAAGTTTCCCACGAGAAGCAACACGAGGAAAGTAAAAAGTTTATTTCATGGTCTGGAGAGATGGCTTAGGGGTGAAGGCACCTGCCTCCTAAGGCTAAGAACGCTGGTTCCAATCTCCAGCGGTTCCAATCTCCAGGTCCCACGTTTAGCCAGATGCAAAGTGACACAAGGGTGCAATGCCACACTTGCCCACAAGCGGGCGCACGCGTCTGGATTTCGTTCACAGCAGCTGAGAGTCTGCTGGTGCACCATCTCTATCTGTCTCCCTCTCCCTCTCTATCTATCTCTCTCTGTGTCTCTCTCCAAAAATAAATAAAATTATTTAAAAAAATTTTTTTTAAATGGTGTTTTTTTGTTTTGTTTTTTTTCAATATGTAGACTTAGCGTGGCCTATAACTCGTGGCAATCCTCCTACCTCTGCCTCCCTAGTGCTGAGATTAAAGGTGTGTGCCAGCATGTCTGGATGGCTTTTAAGTTTTTTAAAAAATATTTTTATTGATTGATTTTCAAGGAGAGAGAGAAAGGGGGAAACAGAGAATACGGGTGGGCTAAGGCTTCCTGCCACTGCAAACAAGTGCCTTTAATAGTTGAGCCATCTCTCCAGCCCCCTACTTCACTGTTTTGCCTTGCAAGAATTGTGCTTCGTTTGAACTTTTTTTGTGTGTGCCTCTCTGTTGGATTTCTTCGAGAAAAATGTATGGCTCATTCTTCTAAGCTTTGCCTTTGCTCTATCAAGTACAAGCGTTTGCACAGGGGCTACTGTGCAGGATCTGAATGCCTTTCAAGACTGAAATCCATACTCCGCAAACCCTCAATGGAGCTATGAAGTCTTTATCCTAGGACGTACGTCTCCTTGTCAACAATCACTTTTATGGGTTGGACTGGAGTGGTGGTGAGTCTTTTGAACGATCGGGAATGAAAAAAGATTTTGGCTCGCTCCTTCAAAAACAAAAAACCCATCAGCTTTAAATATGAATGTAAGTACACGTTGTTTTGGACCATTGATTCCACATTTAGTGCTAGTTATTAAAATAAGCCAGATGTACGGATATATAGAGTTACGCCTCACATAATGACATTGCAAGCAACAGCAGCCCCCATATGTGAGCGAGCTCCCCTGAGATTGTGTAGTGTCAGACGGTGCGTATACACCACTAGGATGTTAGAAAAATATAACAGAATCGCTAAGCGGTCATGTCTCTCAAAGTATCCTGATTGTTAAGTGATGTATGTCTATGCTCCGCATGAGCAACCATTTTATTATCATTTAAAAACTGTATGGTAGCCGGGCGTGGTGGCGCACGCCTTTAATCCCAGCACTCGGGAGGCAGAGGTAGGAGGATGGCCATGAGTTCAAGGCCACCCTGAGACTACATAGTTAATTCCAGGTCAGCCTGGACCAGAGTGAGACCCTACCTTGCAAAACCAAAAAAAAATAAATAAATAAAAACTGTATGTTTTGGGGCTGGAGAGATGGCTTAGCGGTTAAGCACTTGCCCGCAAAGCCTAAGGACCCTAGTTCGAGGCTTGATTCCCCAGGACCCACGTAAGCCAGATGCACAAGGTGGCGCATGCATCTGGAGTTCGTTTGCAGTGGCTGGAGGCCCTGGTGCACCCATTCTGCCTCTCTGCCTCTTTCTCTGTCTCTCTCAAATAAATAAAATTTTAAAAAATTTAAAAAACACCTATGTGTTAGCCGGGCGTGGTGGCGTACCACTTTAATCCCAGCACTTGGGAGGCAGAGGTAGGAGGATCGCCGTGAGTTTAAGGCCACCCTGAGCCTACAGAGTGAATTCCAAGTCATCTTGGGCTACGTGAGACCCTACCTCAAAAAAACAAAAAGCAAAAGCTGGGCATGGTGGCGCACGCCTTTAATACCAGCACAAAGGAGGCAGAGGTAGGAGGATGGCCGTGAGTTCAAGGCCACCCTAAAACTACAGAGTGAATTCCAGGTCAGCCAGGGCTAGAGTGAGACCCTACCTCGAAAAAAAAAAAAAAAAAAAAAAAAAAAAAAAACAGCAAACAAAACATATGTTCTAATTTGTAATTGACACGGAAGTGATTTCTTTTTTTTTAATTTTTAATTTAATTAATTAATTTATTTATTTGCAAGCTAAGAGAGAGATCGAGTAGAGATAGACAGAGAGAGAGACAATGAGTGCGCCAGGGCCTCCAGGCACTGCAAACACACTCCGGATGCGTGCTCCCTCTTGTGCACCTGGCTTACACGGGTCCTGGGGCATCGAACCTGGATCCTTTGGCTTTGCAGGCAAATGCCTTCGCCGCTACACCACCTCTCCAGGCCTGCGTGTGTTTGTAGGCTACGGTGTGATGGCTCGGTGCGTGAACAGAACGTGGCAAGGATCAGGCCAAGGTGATTGTCATAGTGAGCACCTGAGACAACAGTCCTTTGGTGTATGGCACACCCGGAGATGCTCTTGAGTCGGATAAGTGGTCGTTGACATTGTAATGCGTTTCGAGTGGGATGGCTTGACAGCTGAGTAAACCCTGCATGTGAGAACGTGCCACTCTCTTCCCCAGAGAAGGCGAATTAGAGCCCCTTTACAGCTTGCCTTGGGCTCACTCCCTCCCTCCAAATCTTCTTCAAAGTCACTGGCCTGTTTTCCCTTGCAAACTGGTTATTGTTCATCCTGTTATCATCCCTGACTCTCTGTTTAGCTAGAATGTTCTCTCTCTGTCTCCTTTTCTGCCTTTCTTTATATATATATATATATATATATATTTTTTTTTTTAATTTAATTTTATTTTTTTTTGAGGTAGGGTCTCACTCTGGCCCAGGCTGACCTGGAATTCACTATGTAGTCTCAGGGTGGCCTTGAACTCAAGGCAATCCTCCTACCTCTGCCTCCCAAGTGCTGGGATTAAAGGCGTGCATCACCACGCCCGACTCTTTTTATATATTTTTGAATATTTATTTTTCTTTATCTGAGATATGTAGACTTAAGCGTGGCCTATAACTCGTGGCAATCCTCCTACCTCTGCCTCCCTAGTGCTGAGATTAAAGGTGTGTGCCAGCATGTCTGGATGGCTTTTAAGTTTTTAAAAAATATTTTTATTGATTGATTTTCAAGGGAGAGAGAGAAAGGGGGAAACAGAGAATACGGGTGGGCTAAGGCTTCCTGCCACTGCAAACAAGTGCCTTTAATAGTTGAGCCATCTCTCCAGCCCCTACTTCACTGTTTTGCCTTGCAAGAATTGTGCTTCGTTTGAACTTTTTTGTGTGTGCCTCTCTGTTGGATTTCTTCGAGAAAAATGTATGGCTCATTCTTCTAAGCTTTGCCTTTGCTCTATCAAGTACAAGCGGTTGCACAGGGCTACTGTGCAGGATCTGAATGCCTTTCAAGACTGAAATCCATACTCCATAAACCCTCAATGGAGCTATGAAGTCTTTATCCTGGGACGTACGTCTCCCTTGTCAACAATCACTTTTATGGGTTGGACTGGAGTGGTGGTGAGTCTTTTGAACGATCGGGAATGAAAAAAGATTTTGGCTCGCTCCTTCAAAAACAAAAAACCCATCAGCTTTAAATATGAATGTAAGTACACGTTGTTTTGGACCATTGATTCCACATTTAGTGCTAGTTATTAAAATAAGCCAGATGTACGGATATATAGAGTTACGCCTCACATAATGACATTGCAAGCAACAGCAGCCCCCATATGTGAGCGAGCTCCCCTGAGATTGTGTAGTGTCAGACGGTGCATATACACAACTAGGATGTTAGAAAAATATAACAGAATCGCTAAGCGGTCATGTCTCTCAAAGTATCCTGATTGTTAAGTGATGTATGTCTATGCTCCGCATGAGCAACCATTTTATTATCATTTAAAAACTGTATGGTAGCCGGGCGTGGTGGCGCACGCCTTTAATCCCAGCACTCGGGAGGCAGAGGTAGGAGGATTGCCATGAGTTTGAGGCCACCCTGAGACTACATAGTTAATTCCAGGTCAGCCTGGACCAGAGTGAGACCCTACCTTGCAAAACCAAAAATAAATAAATAAATAAAAAATAAAAACTGTATGTTTTGGGGCTGGAGAGATGGCTTAGCGGTTAAGCACTTGCCTGCAAAGCCTAAGGACCCTGGTTCGAGGCTCGATTCCCCAGGACCCACGTAAGCCAGATGCACAAGGTGGCGCATGCATCTGGAGTTCGTTTGCAGTGGCTGGAGGCCCTGATGCACCCATTCTGTCTCTTTCTCTGTCTCTCTCAAAGAAATAAAATTTTAAAAAATTTAAAAAACACCTATGTGTTAGCTGGGCGTGGTGGCGCACCACTTTAATCCCAGCACTTGGGAGGCAGAGGTAGGAGGATCGCCGTGAGTTTAAGGCCACTCTGAGACTACATAGTGAATTCTAGGTTAGCCTGGGCTAGAGTGAGACCCTACCTCAAAAAAACAAAAAGCAAAAGCTGGGCATGGTGGCGCACGCCTTTAATCCCAGCACTCGGGAGGCAGAGGTAGGAGGATGGCCATGAGTTCAAGGCCACCCTCAGACTACAGAGTGAATTCCAGGTCAGCCAGGGCTAGAGTGAGACCCTACCTCAAAAACCAAAAAAAAAAAAAAAAAAAAACAGCAAACAAAACATATGTTTTAATTTGTAATTGACACGGAAGTGATTTCTTTTTTAAAAAATTTTTAATTTAATTTATTTATTTATTTATTTGCAAGCTAAGAGAGAGATCGAGTAGAGATAGAGAGAGAGAGAGACAATGAGTGCGCCAGGGCCTCCAGGCACTGCAAACACACTCCGGATGCGTGCTCCCTCTTGTGCACCTGGCTTACACGGGTCCTGGGGCATCGAACCTGGATCCTTTGGCTTTGCAGGCGAATGCCTTCGCCGCTACGCCACCTCTCCAGGCCTGCGTGTGTTTGTAGGCTACGGTGTGATGGCTCGGTGCGTGAACAGAACGTGGCAAGGATCAGGCCAAGGTGATTGTCATAGTGAGCACCTGAGACAACAGTCCTTTGGTGTATGGTACACCCGGAGATGCTCTTGAGTCGGATAAGTGGTCGTTGACATTGTAATGCGTTTCGAGTGGGATGGCTTGACAGCTCAGTAAACCCTGCATGTGAGAACGTGCCACTCTCTTCCCCAGAGACGGCGAATTAGAGCCCCTTTACAGCTTGCCCTGGGCTCACTCCCTCCCTCCAAATCTTCGTCTTCAAAGTCACTGGCCTGTTTTCCCTTGCAAACTGGTTATTGTTCATCCTGTTATCATCCCTGACTCTCTGTTTAGCTAGAATGTTATCTCTCTGTCTCCTTTTCTGCCTTTCTTTATATATATATATATATATTTTTTTTTTAATTTAATTTTATTTTTTTTTTGAGGTAGGGTCTCACTCTGGCCCAGGCTGACCTGGAATTCACTATGTAGTCTCAGGGTGGCCTCGAACTCAAGGCGATCCTCCTACCTCTGCCTCCCGAGTGCTGGGATTAAAGGCGTGCGCCACCACGCCCGACTCTTTTTATATATTTTTGAATATTTATTTTTCTTTATCTGAGAGAAAAAGAGACAGATAGGGAGAGAGAGAGAGAATGGGTGCGCCAGGGCCTCCAGCCGCTGCCAACGAACTCCAGACGCACGCGCCCCCTGGTGCATCTGGCTGACGTGGGTCCTGGGGAATCAAACCTGGGTCCTTAGGCTTTGCAGGCAAGCGCCTTAACCGCTACACCAGCTCTCCAGTCCCCTTTTCTGCCGTTCGGACAGGGCAGGAACTGAAAAGCATGTCCTGGGTGGTTGTGAGAGGAAGGTCGGCAGTGTGACACCATGCTTTCATTCTCACTCCACCCTCAGGAGCGCTGCTGTTGTGCCCCAAGCCAGGGCTCCTCTTGTGAGCTCACACTAGCTAAGAGAGCTTTTCCAAATACACTGTGCTATGCCGTCCTTCATGTAAACTCCCTGTGTCACACACACAATTTATTTCATCACACCATCTTCTACTGCAAAGTCTGCATGATTTCTGTGCACCCTGGGGGCAGGTGTGGGAAGAAAATGATGCCCCCTCAGAAAATGCCTAGGGCACAGTGAATTGGCAGGAACTGCTGGCTCTCTTCTACTTCTGGAAGCTAACCCTCCACCACCTGCCCTCAGGTGCCTCGTCACCTACATTCTGTTCTCAAATTGAGCTCAGAGTATCTTTGCACAGGACCCATCTTCACAGCCAGAGGCTGACATGCAAACTAGACCCCTCGGCCTTGGCATATTTGACGTTGATTTCAAGGCGAGTCTCCTTAACGTTCACGTTTCTTTCGTAAGCTCGGTGGAAAATCACGTTGCATGATAGGACTCTGGCTGGTGGCAGGAAGGGGCGTTTGACTTCAGTGCTTGTAGCTGTTTAGTGGCTAGAGAGTTAACGAAGGGGAAATGTGTGCGCGTGCCAGGGGAACGGGGATGAGAGTTCATGATTAAAATGTGTTACGTGGGCTGGAGAGATGGCTTAGCGGTTAAGTGCTTACCTGTGAAGCCTAAGGACCCCTGTTCAAGGCTCGATTCCCCAGGACCCACGTAAGCCAGATGCACAAGGAGGCGCATGCATCTGGAGTTTGTTTGCAGTGGCTGGAGGCCCTGGCGTGCCCATTCTCTCTCTCTCTCTCAAATAAATAAAAATAAAAATATTTTTTAAAAAAGTGTTACGTGGGCTGGAGAGATGGCTTAGTGGTTAAGGCACTTGCCTGCAAAACCAAAGGACCCAGGTTCAATTCCCCAGGACCCATGTAAGACAGATGCACAAGGTGGCACTCGCATCTGGAGTTCGTTTGCAGTGGCTGGAGGTCCTGGTGCGCCCATTCTCTCTCTTTCTTAAATGAACTTTTTCAAAATTTTTTTTGTTATTTGAGAGACAGAGGGAGAGACAGAGAGGCAGAGAGAGAAAGAGAGAGAATGGGCATGCCAGGGTCTCCAGCCATTGCAAACAAATTCCAGAAGCATGCACCACCTTGTGCATCTGTGGGTCCTGGGGAATCGAACCTGGGTCCTTAGTCTTAGCAGGCAAGCACCTTGACTGCTAAGCCATGTCTCCAGTCCCTTTCTTTCTCTTTCTCTCTCTCAAATAAATAAATAAATAAATAGAACATTTTAAAAAGTGTTACATGTGGAGGGAAAAATCCCGGTACTTCCCACCCTTTGGTGCAGTAACTCTTTTACTCACATCTCTTAAGAAAATGCCACTTCTGATAGTAGAATTCATTTTCTCCCGAGAGGAATTCTGGTATAGTCAGATCATAGAATCGGTTCAATAAGTATGGTCCAATAGCTGGGTTAAAAAGAGAGCAATGTGGGCTGGAGGGATGGCTTAGTGGGTAAGGCGTTTGCCTGCAAAGCCAAAGGACCCGGGGTTCGATTCCCCAGGACCCATGTTAGCCAGATGCACAAGGGGGTGCATGCGTCTGGAGTTCGTTTGCAGTGGCTGGAGGCCCTAGCACACCCATTCTCTCTCTCTCACTCTCTCTGCCTCTCTAACTCTCCCTCTTTCTCTCAAGTGGAGGAGAAAGCATCATAAACATGAGAGGCAGGAGGAGAGAGAAGAAAAGATGAAACAGAGGGTGCTTTCCTGAAAACAATGGGATTCAACAGCTGTGTATTCAGCCCTAAGCTTTTTCCTCCTGCGAAAGCTGACGCGGAATCGCTCGTGAACTTCCCCAGCCACCTTTGCGTATTTCTTCTCTTTACCATCTTGCACGGTTTGCGGTGTCCCGGGTCAGAACCCAACCCCCGTCCCCAAAGGCCTTCGTGACAACTGAATGCTCACTATTTTTTTTAAATATATTTTATTTCTTTATTTATTGGAGAGAGAGAGAGAGAGAGAATGGACACACCAGGGCCTCCAGCTGCTGCAAACTCCAGATGCACGCGTCCCCTTGTGCATCTGGCTTACATGGGTCATGGAGAGTTGAACATGGATCCTTTGGCTTTGCATGCAAACGCCTTCACCGCTGAGCCATCTCTCCAGCCCACACTCAGTCTTTGACTCAGAGTCCCCGCATTGCTGCATGGCCTGCCTTCTGATCTTCTGAGCCCTCCCTCTCCAACAGGCTGTATTGAAATGTTATGCACGGCTCATGAAAAACAAAATATGCCGTTTGATAGACTCCATAAATCCTCCCTCCGTCACCCCCCGTGATCAAGGTCAGCGGTGGCATGTGAGGGCCCTCCCTGACACCGTCCACGCTTGCATTCCAGTCCGCCCTCACTCCCCTGCGTGTGAAGAGCTGCTGAATCCCATTGCTGAGCAGGCTTGATTTCATATTCTCCTCGGCGTGAACTTTCCCTAGCGTTGAGCATGCCTGCTTTCCAGATCCCTAACCTTTGATGTCCTTCCCTGGGGACGCTAGGGGATGCTCCAGCTAAAAGCAAGACAGGGTGACATTTAGCAATGCATTATAGCACTACATCTAAAAATACAGTCTCGGAGGCTAAGTACAAATGCAGGCTCAGCTGCATTTTTCTCGAATCGCAGGGTCTCAGCGGGAGACCGTGGGGGGCAACTACTGGGTTCTGTTAGCCTCGAATCAATTGGGATTTTGGAATTCTGATTCACTAACGGAGAGATGGTGACTTCACACATGCCTCCTGAAGTCTTGCACACAGCAATTTACATGTACTGCATTTTGTGCCCTGTAAAGGTTGGCGTGGCACAAACAGCAAGAGAATAAGAATGTAGGTCTACCAGTATTCGTCAATTCGGGGCATTTGGGACTGGAGAGATGGCTTAGCGGTTAAGCACTTGCCTGTGAAGCCTAAGGACCCAGGTTCAAGGCTTGATTCTCCAGGACCCATGTTAGCCAGGTGCACAGGTGGTGCATGCGTCTGGAGTTCGTTTGCAGTGGCTGGAGGCCCTGGCATGCCCATTCTCTCTCTCTCTCTCTGTCTCTCTCTGCCTCTTTCTCTCTCTGTCACTCTCAAATGAATAAATAAAATAAAAAAAAACAACAACAAAAAAGAATGTTTACCTGTGTTCATCAATTTTAGGCATTTGGGGCTGGAGAGATGGCTTAGCGGTTAAGGTGCTTGCCTGAAAAGCCAAAAGGACCTGGTTTCGATTCCCCAGGACCCACGTAAGCCAGGTGCACAGGTGGTGCATGAGTCTGGAGTTCGTTTGCAGTGGCTGGAGGCCCTGGCGCACCCATTCTCTCTCTCTGTCTAATAAATAAATAAATAAATAATTTTTGGAGAGAGACAGAGAGAGAGAGAGGGAGAGGAAGACAGATAGAGATGGGTGCACCAGCAGTCTCTCAGCTGCTGTGAACGAAATCCAGATGTGTGCCCCCCTTGTGGTTAAGTGCGGCATTGCGCCCTTGCGTCACTTTGCACCAGGCTAAACGTGGGACCTGGAGATTGGAACCGCTGGAAATTGGAACCAGTGTTCTTAGGCTTAGGAGACAGGCGCTTTAACTGCTAAGCCATCTCTCCAGCCCAAATAAAGTTTTTTTTAAAAAACTTAGGTATTTTCCTGCTTCCTCGCCCCCACCTGCCAGCTAGGATTTCAGTAGCCCTTTGTAAGTAATGCAGGCAGGCCATACATGGAGAAAAGTGCAAGAAAATCTCGTTTTTGCAGGGTGAGAATGCTGACCCAGTCTTGGAGGGAAGAAATTGCTTGTTGTGAGCAGGTCTCAATTTTCTAAGAACAGGACAGTAAGACAGTAACAAGGGGAGTTGCTTGGGTCAAGGAATTTGTTTTCCTCTGTTTTACATTTTTCTTATCTACTTACACGTTGTCTTACAATCCCGTGCAGAGCCAAGGCCAGTGATACCCATTTTGACATACCCAGGAACAGTTGCGTTCTGCTTTTATCAAAATTTTCCTTTAGGTGCCTTAAAATAGAGGCTTTTTTTTTTTTCCCCCTCCCAGGCCTTTTCCTGTGATTCAACAACAAATCGGCACTTTCCCACATGCAGTAAGCTTCCTGCAGAGCCCAGATTCCCTGGCTGACATGCTCCCAAAGCTTTTGGGCAGACAAAATTCAAAAACAGGCTAATTCTCCACGCAGTTCACATTCAATAGGATATGACAAATGAAACAGGTCCATGTGTGAATGAGAGAAAAATATTCCTTCTTATGGAGAGATTATATTTCTATCGACACATACCTTTCATCCCCGTATTTATTGAGGTGGTATGGTACCATTACTTTGTCATTCGTTCATGGGAGTGTAAAAGAAATAGATTCTCGGCCAGTAGCTTAGAGATTGCCGGTCCAACAAGGAGGCAGAGGGTTCACAAATCTCTGCGCGCACACATCTATCTCCGTGCGAGAATCGTAATATAATATCAGATTCACGAGCACATGTTATGAGCTATGGACTTGGCAGGTTATAGAAACGATGTCATTATTTTCCATGAGCACATGCTATGAGCTATGGGCTTAGCCAGTTTCTAGAAATGATGTAATTATTTTCCAGTGCTGCAAACTCTTTTCCTCATTTTTCAAATATGGGCTGACAATTTTTACATAATAAACTGGAAAGAAAGAACAAAAAAAGGGCTACAAATTAAGCCCAAAAGAGTTTAGGCTGTTAATTAGTATCTGTTAGAATAATGGATGCACATATTTTTCCTTGAGGTGAATCAGCAGATAAAAATATAAATCAGGGGCTGGAGAAATGGCTTAGCGGTTAAGGCATTTGCCTGCCAAAGCCAAAGGATCCCGGTTCAATTCTCCAGGACCCACGTAAGCCAGATGCACAAGGGGCACATGCATCTGGAGTTTGTTTGCAGTGGCTGGAGGCTCTGGCATGCCCATCTCTCTCTTTCTCTTTCTCTGTCTCTCTGCATCTCTTCTATCCCTCTCTCTCTGCTTGCAAATAAATAAATATAAATTTAAAAATATATATAAATCAACGTTTTTCTGTACCTAGGGCATATGTGCCCAATAAATATTTGTTAAGCGGAAAGAAAAAAAAAAAAGAAAGGATAGAAAAAAGGAAGGGAGGAAGGCAAGTGCCTTAACTGCTAAAGTATCTCTTCAGCCTGGTGTGCTATTTTCTTATCGTTCTTTAATGTCCGTGACCGTTAGGCCATCATCCACAGGATGACATTTCCCCAGTTAGATATGAGCCCACGCCATCAAGCAGACAACCTTCAACAAGGATGTGTCAGTATCCGTGGTACCTGTTGTCCGCTTTGTGCTTTATGAAACAAAATCACACATACGCGCATTCTTTGGTTGGCTGTGGAAAATCATCGTGAGATTCCTGAGGTTTCTGTGACCTGAGGGAAATCCAACTATGTCCCAAATTTAACGTACAGTTAGCACAATTTCTTTCCCTTAACTTGGCGTGGCGTGAACCCTGTGGGACGTGAGTCCATTCTCGATTGACGGTGGTGGGGCGTCTGACAGAAGTCACACAAACACAGGGTCTGCAGTTCAACCTTTTTTTGATCATGGGGGCACAAATCAAACCCCTCAAATCCAGACAGTCTTATCTTCAACTCACTTGAAAGCCCAACAGATAGGAATGAATGACTTTTTGATCTCTCACAATCTCTTCTTTCAAAGCCCGGTGGGAATTTTGCCTGCGCTCACTGTGAGTCAGGACGAGAGTAGGGCTGGCGATTGCACTTTGAAAGCTGTCTGTGCAGACGACCGAGGCTGGGAGCAAACCGCTCTTTATCATGGGTAAAATGCATTCTTTTGGCTTCATGTGCGTGCAAAAAGTTCTGACAGCAAGATTAAAAGATTGAAAGCATGCTCAATGAATCCTGAACTTACTAAAAAGAACTTCAGACAAGGTATTAAACATACCCTGTGTTGCTGGATTGCTGCAGTGGGGAGGGGAAAAGTAGGAGGAAAATGTAGAAAAATACACCAGAAGTGGCCGCTGAGGAGCCAAATTGGAAGGTGTGGGGAAGAGAGAGTTGTCCTTCAAACTGTGCTGAATCCCCTGATGGGTGCCACATTCTTCTCTTCTTTTTGTTTCTGAGATGGTCTCTGTCAAGTAGGTCAGTGGTTGTGTGTGTTTGGATTCAGGATGGCTTAGCAGGGTGATGGGTGATTCTGTTACAGACAGTGTATTTCTCTCTCTCTGCATTTCCAGGTCATGGACATCTTCAAAAGCTAGTGCAAGAAGCAGAGAGGAAGGCACTTTGAAAGATTTGAAATACACTGCTAACAGGGCAGCAGGGCCACACCAGTGGAGGGTCTTCGGCTATCTGGGGCTTCTCCTTGTACATTTAGGATTTTTTAATATATTTTATTTTGTTTATTTATTTATTTGAGAGAGGGAGATACAGAAACAGGCAGGTAGAGAGAGAGAGAGAATGGGTGCGCCAGGGCCTCCAGCCACTGCAAACAAACTCCAGATCGTGCACCCCCTTGTGCATCTGGCTGGCGTGGGTCCTGGAGAATCGAGCCTCGAACCGGGGTCCTTAGGCTCCATGGGAATGCGTTTAACCACTAAGCCATCTCTCCAGCCCGTACACAGGGATTTTTAGGGAGGCGGAACTGTTGGTGGGGCGTAATAAAACGTGACTTTTAGCGTGGTCTCCATGTTCCACAGTCCTGGCGCCCTTCACACACATCAAATGATCATGAGATCCCACATTTAAGCAGGGCCACTCTTGGTATATGTGGAGAATGTCCACGCTAGTTTCTACATAAATAATATTTCCCACAGATCGCTTCTTCAGGGAAAATAATGTTCTTGTTGTGTAGTGTATGGCACAATACAGGCCTGGTCCTAGCCAGACCGCATGGCAGAAGAAAACAGGAAGTGGCTTCTGTGAACATGGCGTTTGGCGCGCAGGCTTGATGTGACAACAGTTACAGCCCCATGCTCGCGAGAAGCCTGCTACTGAGATGTCCTGTCCAGAGACAGGCTGTCATTGGTCACCAAAGGGGACCACCCCCATACAAGGATTAGCAGCCCCTTAAACCCTATGTGCATTGTGCTAAATAAACGAGTTTATGGATTCTCGCTTCTGCTTTCACCCAACTCCCGGAGTCTGTGTCGTGACTCCACGCTGCTCACCCCAACTCAGCAGAGACCCTATTGTCCCTCCTGAGCTGGCCTTGGGGGGGACCCCAACATCATAGTCTAAAGTTGTTCTGTGGATATAAATATTAACTGCTCGTGTCTGCAGCCTTGAAACCAGTTCCTTTTTTTTTTTTTTTAATTTCTTGCCTCCCACTTCTTTTCTCTTGTTTGTTTATGATATTTTCCCCCGTGCATAAATGTTTTTGGGTTTTGTTTTGTTTTTTTTTGGCTACAAATATGTTCATTGTGATTTGTTATTTCTCTGTGTTTTCTCATTTATTCGGTGCCTCTGGGATCGTCAGAAAGGAGGGCTGTACAAAATTAATAGCAGTAATGGCAGTTCCTGCACGGCTTAGCCTCGTCATTTTACTCACCATCATGGAAAAAGACACGAAGAGCACAAGAATCCACCTGTGCATCCACACGTTGCCCATTAATAAACAAACACCCATTTTCCACTGGAGGGAGGTTTTCCTAGATGATATATATATATATTATTCTATCCCTCTCTCTCTGCTTGCAAATAAATAAATATAAATTTAAAAAAATATATAAATCAACGTTTTTCTGTACCTAGGGCATATGTGCCCAATAAATATTTGTTAAGCGGAAAGAAAAAAAAAAGAAAGGAAAGAAAAAAGGAAGGGAGGAAGGCAAGTGCCTTAACTGCTAAAGCATCTCTTCAGCCTGGTGTGCTATTTTCTTATCGTTCTTTAATGTCCGTGACCGTTAGGCCATCATCCACAGGATGACATTTCCCCAGTTAGATATGAGCCCATGCCATCAAGCAGACAACCTTCAACAAGGATGTGTCAGTATCCGTGGTACCTCTTTGTCCGCTTTGTGCTTTATGAAACAAAATCACACATACGCGCATTCTTTGGTTGGCTGTGGAAAATCATCGCAGATTCCTGAAGTTTCTGTGACCTGAGGGAAATCCAACTATGTCCCAAATTTAACGTACAGTTAGCACAATTTCTTTCCCCTTAACTTGAACGTGGCGTGAACCCATGTGGGACGTGAGTCCATTCTCGATTTGACGGTGGTGGGGCATCTGACAGAAGTCACACAAACACAGGGTCTGCAGTTCAACCTTTTTTTGATCATGGGGGCACAAATCAAACCCCTCAAATCCAGACAGTCTTATCTTCAACTCACTTGAAAGCCCAACAGATAGGAATGAATGACTTTTGATCTCTCACAATCTCTTCTTTCAAAGCCCGCGGGGAATTTTGCCTGCGCTCACTGTGAGTCAGGACGAGAGCTTAGGGCTGTGCGATTGCACTTTTGAAAGCTGTCTGTGCAGACGACCGAGGCTGGGAGCAAACCGCTCTTTATCATGGGGGTAAAATGCATTCTTTTGGCTTCATGTGCGTGCAAAAGTTCTGACAGCAAGATTAAAAGATTGAAAGCATGCCGAATCCTGAACTTACTAAAAGAACTTCAGACGCAGGTATTAAACATACCCTGTGTTGCTGGATTAAGTTGCAGTGTGGGGAGGGGAAAAGTAGGAGGAAAATGTAGAAAAATACACCAGAAGTGGCCGCTGAGGGAGCCAAATTGGAAGGTGTGGGGAAGAGAGAGTTGTCCTTCAAACTGTGCTGAATCCCCTGATGGGTGCCACATTCTTCTCTTCTTTTTGTTCTCTGAGATGGTCTCTGTCAAGTAGGTCAGTGGTCCGTGTGTTTGGATTCAGGATGGCTTAGCAGGGTGATGGGTGATTCTGTTACAGACAGTGTATTTCTCTCTCTCTGCATTTCCAGGTCATGGACATCTTCAAAAGCTAGTGCAAGAAGCAGAGGAAGGCACTGTCAAAGATTTGAAATACACTGCTAACAGGGCAGCAGGGCCACTCCAGTGGAGGGTCTTCGGCTATCTGGGGCTTCTCCTTGTACATTTAGGATTTTTTAATATATTTTATTTTGTTTATTTATTTATTTGAGAGAGAGGGAGATACAGAAATAGGCAGGTAGAGAGAGAGAGAGAGAGAATGGGTGCGCCAGGGCCTCCAGCCACTGCAAACAAACTCCAGATGCGTGCACCCCCTTGTGCATCTGGCTGACGTGGGTCCTGGAGAATCGAGCCTCGAACCGGGGTCCTTAGGCTCCACGGGCAAGCGTTTAACCACTAAGCCATCTCTCCAGCCCGTACAGTAAGGATTTTTAGGGGAGGGCGGAACTGTTGGTGGGGGCGTAATAAAAACGTGACAACACATGTGGTCTCCATGTTCCACAGTCCACAGCGCCCTTCACACACACCAAATGATCATGAGATCCCCCATTTAAGCAGGGCCACTCTTAGTATATGTGGAGAATGTCCACGCTGTAGTTTCTACATAAATAATATTTCCCACAGATCGCTCTTCAGGGAAAATAATGTTCTTGTTGTGTAGTGTATGGCACAATACAGGCCTGGTCCTAGCCAGACCGCATGGCAGAAGAAAACAGGAAGTGGCTTCTGTGAACATGGCGTTCTGCGCAGGCTTGATGTGACAACAGTTACAGCCCCATGCTCGCGAGAAGCCTGCTACGAGATGTCCTGTCCAGAGACAGGCTGTCATTGGTCACCAAAAGGGGACCACCCCATACAAGGATTAGCAGCCCCTTAAACCCTATGTGCATTGTGCTAAATAAAGGAGTTTGTGGATTCTCGCTCCCGCTTTCACCCAACTCCCGGAGTCTGTGTCGTGACTCCACGCTGCTCACCCCAATTCGGCAGAGACCCTATCGTCCCTCCTGAGCTGGCCTTGGGGGGACCCCAACATCGTAGTCTACAGTTGTTCTGTGGATATAAATATTAACTGCTCGTGTCTGCAGCCTTGAAACCAGTTCCTTTTTTTTTTTTTTTTAATTTCTTGCCTCCCACTTCTTTTCTCTTGTTTGTTTATGATATTTTCCCCCGTGCATAAATGTTTCTGGGTTTTTTTGTTTTTTTTTTTGGCTACAAATATGTTCATTGTGATTTGTTATTTCTCTGTGTTTTCTCATTTATTCGGTGCCTCTGGGATCCTCAGAAAGGAGGGCTGTACAAAATTAATAGCAGTAATGGCAGTTCCTGCAGGACTTAGTCTCGTCATTTTACTCACCATCATGGAAAAAGACACGAAGAGCACAAGAGTCCACTTGTGCATGCACACGTTGCCCATTAATAAACAAACACCCATTTTCCACTGGAGGGAGGTTTTCCTAGATGATATATATATATATTTTTTTTCTTCCTGGGTACATTTCCAATGAGTGTCTGGATATGTTTTTGCCCTTGGACACACTCAGTTTGTCTTTGTTGTACAGTTTGTTCTGTTAATTAGAAAAGGCTATAAGATTCATAACCGGTTGTCGCTAAGGCAGTTGAGGGAATAGATGTTGAGGGTGACGGGGAGGGAGGGGGCGCTCTGCACCCTACAGGATAGAGATGATGGCCTCCCACGAACCCCACCATCAAAGCTTTCGTGAGAAGCACAGAGGCATCCTAATCTTTTGAGGACCAGCATGGCTTTAATTAAATCAACCTCGATCAGGGCTGGAGAGATGGCTTAGCGGTTAAGACAGTTGCCTGCAAAGCCAAAGGACCCAGGTTCGATTCTCCAGGACCCACATAAGCCAGAGGCACAAGGGAGACACATGTGTTTGGAGTTCATTTGCAGTGGCTGGAAGCCCTGGCGCGCCCATTCTCTCTCTCTCTCTCTCTGCCTCTTTCCCTCTCTCAAATAAATAAATCATAAATAAGTAAAAGATAAAACACCCTCAATCATGAGAGTGAATCCTACCCCTGCACATATAACCACAGTACCAACAATATATCTATTTTTTTTTATTTATTTATTTATTTATTTATTTGAGAGAGAGAGAGAGATACAGAAATAGGCAGGTAGAGAGAGAGAGAGAGAGAATGGGTGCGCCAGGGCCTCCAGCCACTGCAAATGAACTCCAGACACATGCACCCCCCTGTGCATCTGGCTTACATGGGTCCTGGAGAGTCGAGCCTCGAACCGGGGTCCTTAGGCTTCATAGGCAAGCATTTAACCGCTAAGCCATCTCTCCAGCCCCAACAATATATTTTAAAAGCTCGAAAGTTTATACGCATGCTGTGTTTTGCCACTGACAAAGGATTTTCACATAGATATTTGTATTTTTACAACAATGTCAAGCTTTTGCTTTGCTTTGGATTGGATTTGTTTAAAAATAGTTTCTTTAGAGCCGGGCATGGTGGCGCACGCCTTTAATCCCAGCACTCGGGAGGCAGAGGTAGGAGGATTGCTGTGAGTTCGAGGCCACCCTGAGAATGCATAGTGATTTCCAGGTCAGCCTGGGCTAGAGCGAGACCCTACCTCAAAAATAGTTTCTTTATTTATTTGAGAGAGAGAGAAAGAGGCAAATAGAGAGGGAGAGAGAGAGAGACAGAGAGGGAGAGAACAGGCACATCAGGGCCTCTAGTCACTGCAAATAAACCATGTACCACCTTGTACGTCTGCCTTATGTGGTTCTGGGGAATCGAACCTGGGTCCTTAGGCTTCACAGGGGAGTGCCTTAACCACCAAGCCATCTCTCCAGCCTGGATTTTTAAGTTTTAATTAAGTGTTTTATGTAATTTTGTGCGTACATATGAGTGTGCATGTAGGTAGGGTTTCATTGTAGTCCAGGCAGACCTGGAATTCACTATGTCGTCTCAGGGTGGCCTCGAACTCACGGCCACGATCCTCCTACCTCTGCCTCCCGAGTGCTGGGATTAAAGGCGTGCACCACCAGGCCCGGCAATTTTATTATTATTATTATTATTTTTGATTTTCTGAGGTAGGGTCTCACTCTAGCCCAGGCTGACCTGGAATTCACTCTGTATTCTCAGGGTGGCCTTGAACTCACAGTGATCCTCCTACCTCTGCCTCCCGAGTGCTGGGATTAAAGGCGTGCACCACCAGGCCCGGCAATTTTATTATTATTATTATTATTTTTGATTTTCTGAGGTAGGGTCTCACTGTAGCCCAGGTTGACCTGGAATTCACTCTGTCTTCTCAGGGTGGCCTTGAACTCACAGTGATCCTCCTACCTCTGCCTCCCGAGTGCTGGGATTAAAAGCCTGCGCCACCACGCCCGGCTGCCCCCCAAATTTTTGATGTCACACAGGAGAGAGAAAATCGGCACGCCCTTAAACTTTTTCCTTTTGCCTCTCTGAAGTCAGTCACTGGTATTTCACCTCCACGTCCAGGGATGCAACGTTCTGCTTTCAAGCACACAGTAGTTAACTGTGTGCATTGAAACGTGGGCAGAGGGCCTGGAGAGATGGCTTAGCGGTTAAGCGCTTGCCTGTGAAGCCTAAGGACCCCAGTTCGAGGCTTGATTCCCCAGGACCCACGTAAGCCAGATGCACAAAGTGGTGCATGCATCTGGAGTTCGTTTGCAGCAGCTGGAGGCCCTGGCGTGCCCATTCTCTCTCTGTCTGTCTGCCTCTTTCTCTGTCTGTCTGTGGCTCTCAAAGAAATAAATGTGATTAGAATGGCTTTTCTGCACCTTGTTTCTTTCACTTAGCAAAGAAAGTTGGGGGGTTATCTATGTATTAGCAATCTACTCAGTGTCACTGTGGATGGACCCCCCTCATCATTAACCTCTACCACTGGCACACAACCCCTTGCAATATAGCTTTATATGTTGCTGAAGAAAAGTTTATTTTTCACAGCTCTGGCTGGGAGGCTGGGCAGTGTAAGGGCAGAGGTGATGTGGGCTTGGTGGTCTGGTCACGGTTCCTCTTTGCTCCCAACATCTTCGTCAAACCACCCACAGGAAGGGGCGACATCTCTTCACATATGGATCATGTGCCAGGAAGCCTTGTTCTGTTCACTTTTCTTATTTCTACTTGAGAAAGAAGCAGAGAGACAGAGAGAAAGAGGCAGAGAGAGAATGGGCATGCCAGACCCTCCAGCCACTGCAAACGAACTCCAGACGCGTGCGCCACCTCGTGCATCTGGCTTACGTGGGTCCTGGGGAATCGAACCGGGGTCTTTTGGCTCTGCAGGCAAATGCCTTGTCTGCTAAGCCATTCCTAACGCTAGCCCGTGGATAGACGGCTGGAGTCTTTCCTATCCTGCAAGAAATTTGAATGAAACTCTTGTGGATACTTCACGTGTAAGTTTTTTTTTTTTAAATAACAAACATCAATGTTTACAAATTCTTTTTTTTAAATATATTTATTTATTTGAGAAAGAGAGGCAGAGAGAGAGAGGAGAGAGAGAGAATGGGTGCGCCAAGGCCTCCAGCCACTGCCAACGAACTCTAGATGCATGCGCCCCCTTGTGCATCTGGAGACTCGAACCTGGGTCCTTAGGCTTCGCAGGCAAATGCCTTCACTGCTAAGCCATCTCTCCAGCCCACGTGTAAGTCTTCATGTTGAAAAGATATAATATATTTATTGATTGATTGATTGATTTGGGAGGAAAGAGAGAACGAGAATGGGTGTGGTGGGGCCTCTAGCCACTGCGAACAAAGCCCAGATGCATGTGACACTTCGCGCACCTGGCTTGCTGTGGGTATTGGGAAATTGAACCTTGGTCTGCAGGCTTTGCAAGCAACCACCTTTATCTGCCAAGCTAGTTGTCCTGTCACCTAGAAATGTGCTTTCGTTTCTCTTCTAGAAATATTACTGTTCAGGGACAGAATGGACAATGTCCCGTTCAACCGTATAAGAAAACAGCCAACGCGTAGGCTTCTCCTTCCTTCCTTCCTTCCTTCCTTCCTTCCTTCCTTCCTTCCTTCCTTCCTTCCTTCCTCCCTCCTCCCTCCCCTTCCTTCCTTCCTTCCTCCCTCCCTCCCTCTCTCTCTTTCTTTCTTTCTTTTTTTTCTTTTTTGGTTTTTCGAGGTAGGGTCTCACTCTGGTCCAGGCTGACCTGGAATTCACTATGTAGTCTCAGGGTGGCCTTGAACTCACAGCGATCCTCCTACCTCTGCCTTCCAAGTGCTGGAATTAGAAGCGTGCGCCACCACGCCCGGCTCTTTCTTTCTTTCTTTCTTTCTTCCTTCCTTCCTTCCTTCCTTCCTCCCTCCCTCCCTCCCTCCCTATCTTCCTTTCCTTCCTTCCTTCCTTCCTCCCCTCCCTCCTTCCTCTCTCCTCCCTCCTTCCTTCCTTCCTTCCTTCCTCCCTCCTTCCTTCTTCCCTTCCTTCCCTTCCCTCCCTTCCCTTCCCTCCCTCCTTCCCCCTTTCCTTCCTTCCTTTCCTTCCTCCCTCCTTCCCCTATCTTTCTTTCCTTTTCTTTCTTCTTCCTCCTCCCTCCTCCTGTCTTTTTCTTTCTTTCTTTCTTCCTTCCTTCCTTCCTTCCTTCCTTCCTTCCTTCCTTCCTCCTCCCTCCCCTCCCCTCCTCTTTTCTTCCTTCCCTTCCTCCCTCCCTTCCCTCCCCCTTCCTTCTTTTCCTTTTCTTTCTTTCTTTCTTCCTTCCTCCTCCCCCCTCCCTCTTTCTTTCTTTCTTTCTTCCTTCCTCCCCTCCCTCCCCTCCCTCCTTTCTCTTTCTTCCTTCCTTCCTCCTCCCTCCTCCCCTTTCTTTCTTTCTTTCTTTCTTTCTCTCTCTCTCTTTCTTCCTTCTTTCTCTCTCCTTCCTTCCTTCCTTCCTTCCTTCCCTCCTCCCTCCCTCCCTCCCTATCTTTCTTCATTCCTCCCTCCCTCCCTATCTTTCTTCATTCCTCCCTATCTTTCTTCATTCCTCCCTCCCTCCCTATCTTTCTTTCTTCCTTTCTTCCTTCCTTTCTTTCTTTTTCTTTCTTTCTTTCCAGAGGTAATTATCTTCCTTCACTCGTGTGCCTAAACCCTTCTCGGACTTGACTTTCAACGGCACCGCTGCTCACGAGCATGACTTGTGTACTGCGCCATGAGACTCGGCGTCTTTCGTCGCAGTTTGCTGAACATGAACAGATGGTGGGTACTGGTCAGCTAAATGGAGTGCCACCACGTGGGGATGAAAACGCCTCTTGCCCTCCCGCTTCTGCTGTTCTTGTAGCTGTGGTTACAATTGCTCAGCAATCATCCCATTGTCACTGCCTTGCTTTCTACTTAAGAGCCAAAAGAAATTTTCTGTTTTCATAAACCTTCGCTCAATGTATGAAGGTTAAGCACCAATTTCTGGGCTGCAGTGATGGCTCAGCGGTTAAGGCTCTCCTCTGTGAAGCCTAAGGACCCAGGTTCGATTCCCCAGGATCCAGTGTAAGCCAGATGCACAAGACGGTGCATACATCTGGAATTGTTTGCAGTGGCTGGAGACCCTGACTTGCCCGTTCTCTCTCGCTCTTAAATAAATTTAAAAAAATAAATTAAAGGGCTCAAGAGATGGCCTAGCGGTTAAGACACATGCCTGCGAAGCCTAAGGACCCCAGTTCGATCCTGCAGGTCCCGCGTAAGCCAGATGCACCAGGGGGTGCACACACCCAGAGTTTGTTTGCAGTGGCTAGAGGCCCTGGTGTGCCTGTGGTAGTTTGAATATATGTCCCCCAATATATTCAGTGTTTTACTAGTTATAGTTTGCATCTGCAATCACCGTGCTAGAGGCAATGTCACTGGGGGCTGGTCTTAAGGTGTGGGTTTGAGATTCCATTGTAAAGACATGCAAATGTGCCTAGCAGGAGTTCCTGAAGTGTGCTGTGTGACCTTTTGGCTGTAGTTTTGCTCTGTGTGCTGTGGTGGCTGGTTGGCTTTCTCCCTCTCTCTCTCTCTCTCTCTCTCTCTCCTTGGCCCTGTGGAGAGCAGGCCGCTTCTCCTGCCTTTATGGAACTTCCCCTGGATCTGTAAGCTTCAATAAATAATATCCCTTCCTCCATAACTGTGCCTGGTCTGGAAGTTCATCTCAGCGAACCTGAAGCTGTCTGCTACAGTGCCCATTCTCACTCTCCCTCTCTCTCTAATAAATTAAAAAATAAAAAGAATCAATTTCCTACCAAATAATACGACGAAAGAAACAAGATACCCCAAGTGGTCCCTATAGACAATATTGTTCTATAATGATTGATCCGTGTTCCCCCAGCAAAAGTGATCTGCAAGACGTCACGTTGCGTCAAACGTGGAATATTGGTTCATTATCTGCATCCACACATCCTTCGAGTTTGAGATGAACAACTCTTGAAGGAGACCTGTTCACACACACACACACACACACACACACACACACACACATGAAATTTGAATTGTACATAAAACTACACTCTGCATAGGTTGGGTCACGTTGTATCTTTTTAACCCTAACAAGGTTTAATTTATGTAGTGTCATTGCAAAGACACAACTCCAATGGCTTTTTAATTATTCTCCACTTCAAAGAGTAACTAGGAGGGAGACCAGTTCCCAGAGAGAGGAAGAAAATACACCACAGTGATACAGAAGGTGCCAGTCAACGTATGTAAGGATGTGTGACAGCAGAATTCCTTTCGGACATTCAGCCAGTTCCTTACAGCATCAGGCCTCGGGGTCTGAAGGCGAGCGGTCACAGTAAATCTTGGAAAACTTAGAAATCTATAGCCCCATTTTCACGCAGGTTTGGATTATACAGCAATAGGAGAAGCAATTTTCCGTGTCACTTTACGGGGAGCTGGAGACAGAGTGACTTTGACACAGTAGCTTAAAAAAAAAAAAAAAAAAAAAAACAAACAATCCACATGTCGAAAATGAAATGTTTCTAACAGCACTGGATAACAGAAGAAAAAAATATATATATCTTTTAAAAATTATGTTTGGCCTGTGAAAATGGCTCAGTGGGTCATAAACATGACAACCCGAGTTCAGATGCTGAAATCCCCCACAAAGCCAGACGTGACAGCAGGGACTTCGGAATTCCAGGGCCTATGGTGAGAAGGGGGGTGGGGAGGGGAGGGAGGGGGAGACCCGACAGTTCCCTGGAATTGCGTGGTGGTAAAGAGAAAAAGCATGCGTCAGGCAAGGAAGAGGGAAATATACTTGAGGTGGTACACACACACACACACACACACACACACACACACACACACACACACAGATAGAGAATTGTCAAAACCCTATTTGTGGGCTTAGCAGTTAAGGCACATGCCTGTGAAGCCTAAGGACCCCCATTTGATTCTCCGGGTCCCACGTAAGCCAGATGCACATGGTGGTGCATGCAGCTGGAATTGTTTGCAGTGGCTGGAGGCCCTGGCGTGCCGACTCTCACTCTTTCTCTCTCTCCCTCTCTCTGTTTCTAATAAATAAATAAATAAATAAGTAAATAAACCCTATTTGTGCCCGGCGTGGTGGCGCACGCCTTTCATCCCAGCACTCCGGAGGCAGAGGTAGGAGGATCGCCCTGAGTTCGAGGCCACCCTGAGACTACATAGTGAATTCCAGGTCAGCCTGGGCCAGAGTGAGACCCTACCTCGAAAAACCAATATATATATATTTGAGAGAGACAGAGAGAGGGAGAATGGGTGTGTCAGGACCTCCAGCAAACGAACTCCAGACACATGTGCCCCCTTGTGCATCTGGCTTACATGGGTCCCAGGGAATCGAACCTGGGTCCTTTGGCTTGGCAGGCAAATGCCTTAACTGCTAAGCCATCTCTCCAGCCCAGTTTCACAGTTTTTCAAACCTGTTACAGGGTGAAGGGAACATTTACACCACATACAGAAAACACTGCTACGAGATAAAAAAATTACAAAAAAAAAAAAAAAAAAAGACAGAAAAAGAAAAGTACACAGCATATTGAGTTAGAAGTCTTTTTGTTTTAAATGTAGGTTGTACACGTTTATGTGCATACAAGTGCATGTGTGTGCATGGGGGCCACCCTCATGTGTATCATCCACCTTTTTTTTTTTTTTTTTTTTTTTGGTTTTCGAGGTAGGGTCTCACTCTAGCTCAGGCTGACCTGGAATTCACTCTGTCGTCTCAGGGTGGCCTTGAACTCATGGTGATCCTCCTACCTCTGCCTCCCAAGTGCTGGGATTAAAGGCGTGCGCCACCACACCCGGCTTCATCTTTGGCCTAACAATCCCTCATGAGGCTAGCCAGGCTGCTCGTGAGCTCCAGGGACCCTCCAGTGCTCTACCTCCCCATGTGCCGCACAACACTGCGAATTTATACGTGGTTTCAGGGGATCAAACTCAGGCCCTCATGCTTGTGAGACGAGTACTTGACGGGCTGACCTACCTCTGCAGCTGCTAATTAGAAGTATCTTGATGTGGGCTGGAGACTTGGCTTAACATTTAAGGTGCTTGCCTGTGAAGCCAAAGGACCCAGGTTCGAGTCCCCAGCACCCACGTAAGCCAGATGCACAAGGTGGCGCATGCATCTGGAGTTCATTTGCAGTGGCTGGAGGCCCTGGTGTGCCCATTCTCTCGCTACTCTATCTGCCTCTCTCTCTTTTTCTCTAATATAAATAAATAAATATCTTTTTTAAAAAATATTTTATTTTTTATTTATTTATTTGAGAGAGAGAGAGAGAGAGAGAGATACAGAATTAGGCAGGGAGAGAGAGAGAGAGAATGGGTGTGCCAGGGCCTCCAGTCACTGCAAACAAACTCCAAATGCATGCGCCATCTTGTGCATCTGGCTTACGTGGGTCCTGAAGAATCGAGCCTCGAACTGGGGTCCTTAGGCTTCATAGGCAAGGGTTTAACTGCTAAGCCATCTCTCCAGCCCAAATAAATATCTTGACATGCAGTAATTACTTCATTTTATTCAACCCGCTTCCAATACATAAAGTCCTTGTGTGTGTTCTTTCTATCTTAAATTGTGAACAAAGGTTTCTTTCCTTGCAGTCCTTTGTAAATAGTTTAAGTCACATTTTTTGAACTTTTTTTCTTTTTAAAAAAATTTTTTAATTTGTATGTATTTATTTGAGAGTGGCAGAGAGAGAGAGAAAAAGAAAGAGAGAGAGAATGGGTGCACCAGGGCCTCCAGCCACTGCAAATGAACTCCAGATGCATGCGCCACCTTGTACATCTGGCTTACGTGGGTCCTGGGGAATTGAACCGGGGTCCTTAGGCTTCAAAGACAAGCGCTTAACCGCTAAGCCATCTCTACAGCCCCCAAACTTTTTTTTTTTAATTTGAGAGAGAGAGAGAGGGAAAGAGGCGGGGGGAAGGGGAAAGAATGGGCGTGCCAGGGCCTTAAGACGCTATGAATGAGCTGCAGAGCTGTGCACCCTCTTGCAAACATGTGCAATATTGCGTGCTTGCATCCCTGTGTGTCTGGCTTACACGGGACCTGGAGATTCAAACATGAGTAGTTAGGCTTTTGCAAGCCAGCACCTTAGCTGCTCAGCCATCTCTCCAGCCCTAAAGTCACATTTATTTATTTTTTTTTTATTTGTATTTTTTTGCAGAGAGACAGAGAGAGAGGGAGAGGAAGACAGATAGAGAATGGGCGGGCACACCAGCAGCCTCTCAGCTGGTGGGAACGAAATCCAGAAGCATGCGCCCCCTTGTGGTCAAGTGTGGCATTGCGCCCTTGCGTCACTTTGATCTGGCTAAACGTGGGACCTGGAGATTGGAACCGGTGTTCTTGGGCTTAGTAGGCAGGCGCCTTAACCGCTCAGCCATCTCTCCACCCCTAAAGTCACATTTATTATTTATTTTTATTTTTTTATTTGTATTTTTTTGCAGAGAGACATAGAGAGAGGGAGAGGAAGGCAGAGAGAAATGGGCTCACCAGCAGCCTCTCAGCTGTTGCAAACGAATTCCAGATGTGCGGGCCCCCTTGTGGTCAAGTGCAGCATTGCGCCCTTGCGTCACTTTGCATCTGGCTAAACGTGGGACCTGGAGATTGGAACCACTGGAGATTGGAACCAGCGTTCTTGGGCTTAGGAGGCAGGCGCCTTAACCCCTAAGCTATCTCTCCAGCCCTAAAGTCACATTTATTATTATTTTTTTATTTGTATTTTATTGCAGAGAGACAGAGAGAGAGGGAGAGGAAGACAGATAGATAGCAGCCTCTCAGCCACTGTGAACGAACTCCAGACGCGTGCGCCCCCTTGTGGTCAAGTGTGGCATTGCGCCCTTGTGTCACTGCATCTGGCTAAACGTGGGACCTGGAGATTGGAACTAGCGTTTAGGCTTAGCAGGCAGGCGCCTTAACTTTGCATCTCCAGCCCTAAAGTCCATTTTTTTTTTTTTTTTTTTTTTTTTTTTTTTTTGGTTTTGCAAGGAGGGTCTCACTCTGGTCCAGGCTGACCTGGAATTAACTATGTAGTCTCAGGGTGGAGGCAGGCGATCCTCCTACCTCTGCCTCCCAGCTGGGATTAAAGGCGTCGCCACCAGCCGGCTAAAGTCACATTTTTTAAAGCCACTGGATAGAAAAATCTCGGTTCAAAAGATAGTAAATGAAAGTTTGTGTAGCAGAAAATGTCCACATCAATGTGGCTTTACTGTTACGCATGAAGGGCACACTTGGACACCCAGAGTTCTTAATCACCTCTAGTCAGAAGGAAAGTTTTTTTTTTTTTTTTCCCATGCCTGAGGCCTTTCTACACCCTTCCATGCCTGGGCAGGCTGGAAATATTGAAATCATCTTTGCAAAATAAGGTGGAAAATATTTACATGTCCATTCCATTTTTAAAATATTTTATTTTTATTTATTTGACAGAGAAAGAGGGGGAAAGAGAGCTAGAGAGAGAGAATGGGTGTGCCAGGGCCTCCAGCCACTGCAAACGAACTCCAGATGCATGCACCCCCTTGTGCAGCTGGCTGACTTGGGTCCTGGGGAATTGAACCTGGGTCCTTTGGCTTTGTAGGCAAATGCCTTAACCGCTAAGATATTCCTCCAGCCTGTGTTCACTCCATTTTTCATATCTTCTTTTTTTAATTTTTTTGTTTTTAGAGATAGGGTCTCACTCTAGCCCAGGCTGACCTGGAACTCTGTCTCAGGGAACTCAAACTACCTCTGTAGTCTGGGATTCAGGGTGGCACACCCAAATATTTTTATTAATCCAGGCTGACCTGGAACTCACCTCAAACCACGGCGATCCTGCTGGGATCCCAAGTGCTGGAATGCACCACCACGCCAGCATCATCTTTCTTTATATTTTTATTATTTTGGTTTTTTTCATTTTTTTCGGTTTTTTCCAGGCTGACCTGGAACTCACTATGCATTCTCAGGGTGGCCTCAAACTCACGGTGATCCTCCTACCTCTGCCTCCCGAGTGCTGGGATTAAAGGCTTGCACCACCACCACACCCAGCATCTCTTCTTTATATTTTTATTATTTTGGGTTTTTTTCATTTTTTTCGGATTTTCAAGGTAGGGTCTCACTCTAGCCCAGGCTGACCTGGAACTCACTATGTAGTCTCAGGGTGGCCTCAAACTCACGGCAATCCTCCTACCTCTGCCTCCCGAGTGCTGGGATTAAAGGCATGCACCACCACACCCAGCATCTCTTCTTTATATTTTTATTATTTTGGTTTTTTTCATTTTTTTCGGTTTTTTCCAGGCTGACCTGGAACTCACTATGTATTCTCAGGGTGGCCTCAAACTCACGGCGATCCTCCTACCTCTGCCTCCCGAGTGCTGGGATTAAAGGCCTGCGCCACCATGCCCGGCATACTTCTTTTTTATTTAAATTTCTTTTTAGATTTATTTTTATTTTTATTTGTTTATTAGCGAGAGGGAGAGAGAGAAAGAGTGAGAATGGCATGCCAGGGCCTCTGGCCACTGCAAACGAACCATGTGTATGTGGCTTACATGGGAACTGGAGATTGGAACTGGGGTCCTCAGGCTTCGCAGGCATGCGCCTTAACTGCTAAGCCATCTCTCCAGAGACCCTATCTTCTTAATTAGATGTTTTTCATACTCTCTAGTCAGTTTCCATACCCTGACGGAGTGGAAAGTGTTTAAGGAGCTCTGGTCTAAACCACAGGACAGTTGACTCATGCCAGGATGCGAAAACAGACCGGTATTTGTTAATTAGTGAGAAGATGCCAAGTGAACACGATAGCAGGTGTCTCTGTGTTGAGTTCCCTTGTCCTGGAGACACTTGAACGAATTCCCTCCAGATTGAGCCAAAGCTCAATTCCACCCAAGTCTAGCTTGGCGAAGGATAACTTTGTTTGCGGGGGGCACGGGTGAGGGGTGACTTTCAGCGTTGTGGAGTGTCATCATGATGACTTTCTCATGACTGGGACAAATCTCATATGACCTGACAGATGTGCCTTAAGGATTGACGAGAGTTCATTTCAGCGTATCGCTTCTAAGAGAAGTTTCATCGTGGCATGGAAGACAAGATCGGCCTCAGCACAACATCCAGGTCAGGGCTGGAGAGATGGCTTAGTGGTTAAGAAGCTTGCCTGCAAAGCCTAAGAACCAAAGCTTATTCGTTTGCAGTAGCTGGAAGCCCTGGTGCATTCTCTCTGCTTCTTTCTCTCTCTCAAATAAATAAATTAATTAAATAAATTAATAAATAAATAGGTTTAAAAATAGCCTCAAGCCGGGCGTGGTGGCACACGCCTTTAATCCCAGCACTCAGGAGGCAGAGGTAGGAGGATCGCTGTGAGTTCAAGGCCACCCTGAGACTACATAGTGAATTCCAGGTCAGCCTGAGCTAGAGTGAGACCCTACCTCAAAAAAAAAAAAAAAAAAAAAAAAAGCCTCAGGGCTGATGGCTTAGCGATGAAGGCATTTGCCTGTGAAGCCTAAGGACCCAGGTTCAATTCTCCAGGATCCACGTAAGCCAGATGCACAAGGTGGCACATGCGTCTGGAGTTTGTTTGCAGTGGCTGGAGGCTGTGGTGTGCCCATTCTCACTCTCCCTCCCTTTCTCTCTCTGTCTCTAATAAATAAAAAAATAAAAATAGAATCTTTAGAAAGAAAAATAGCCTTGAAAGGATATTGATAGAAAATAGTTTTTGATCATAATTTTAGATATTTACAGTTAAATCTCATTTTCGAATAAGCGAAGAAAATGAAACACAGAATGGTTGTTTCCATTACCAGGCGTGGTGGCGCATGCCTTTAATCCCAGCACTCAGGAGGCAGAGGTAGAAGGATGGCCGTGAGTTCAAGGCCAGCCTGAGACTACAGAGTGAATTCCAGGTCAGCCTGGGCCAGAGCGAGACTCATCCTCCAGTCCAGATTTTATTTTTTTTTTAAAATGCAAGTCCCTTGCAACAAAGACCAAACCTGCCTATTCAATGATAACTATTTAAAAACCAAGAGAGGAAAATGCCTCAAACCAGGTCCTTACTTCTTAATTAGATGTTTTTCATACTCTCTAGTCAGTTTCCATACCCTGACGGAGTGGCAAGTGTTTAAGGAGCTCTGGTCTAAACCACAGGACAGTTGACTCATGCCGGGATGCGAAAACAGACCGGTATTTGTTAATTAGTGAGAAGATGCCAAGTGAACACGACAGCAGGTGTCACTGTGTTGAGTTCCCTTGTCCTGGAGACACTTGAATGAATTCCCTCCAGATAGGGCACCAACGAGCAGCCAAAGCTCAATTCCACCCAAGTCTAGCTTGGCGAAGGATAACTTTGTTTGCGGGGGGCACGGGTGAGGGGTGACTTTCAGCGTTGTGGAGTGTCATCATGATGACTTTCTCATGACTGGGACAAATCTCATATGACCTGACAGATGTGCCTTAAGGATTGACGAGAGTTCATTTCAGCGTATCGCTTCTAAGAGAAGTTTCATCGTGGCATGGAAGACAAGATCGGCCTCAGCACAACATCCAGGTCAGGGCTGGAGAGATGGCTTAGTGGTTAAGAAGTTTGCCTGCATAGCCTAAGAACCAAAGCTTATTCGTTTGCAGTGGCTGGAAGCCCTGGTGCATTCTCTCTGCTTCTTTCTCTCTCTCAAATAAATAAATTAAATAAATAAATAAATAATAAATAAATAGGTTTAAAAATAGCCTCAAAGATTGGCGTGGTGGCGCACACCTTTAATCCCAGCACTCGGGAGGCAGAGGCAGGAGGATTGCAGTGAGTTCAAGGCCACCCTGAGACTACATAGTGAATTCCAGGTCAGCCTGAGCTAGTGAGACCCTACCTCAGAAAAAAAAAAAAAAAAAAAAAGCCTCAGGGCTGATGGCTTAGCGATGAAGGCATTTGCCTGTGAAGCCTAAGGACCCAGGTTCAATTCTCCAGGATCCACGTAAACCAGATGCACAAGGTGGCACATGCGTCTGGAGTTTGTTTGCAGTGGCTGGAGGCTGTGGTGTGCCCATTCTCACTCTCCCTCCCTTTCTCTCTCTGTCTCTAATAAATAAAAAAATAAAAATAGAATCTTTAGAAAGAAAAATAGCCTTGAAAGGATATTGATAGAAAATAGTTTTTGATCATAATTTTAGACATTTACAGTTAAATCTCATTTTCGAATAAGCGAAGAAAATGAAACACAGAATGGTTGTTTCCATTACCAGGCGTGGTGGCGCATGCCTTTAATCCCAGCACTCAGGAGGCAGAGGTAGAAGGATGGCCGTGAGTTCAAGGCCAGCCTGAGACTACAGAGTGAATTCCAGGTCAGCCTGGACCAGAGCGAGACTCATCCCTCCAGTCCAGATTTACTTTTTAAAATGCAAGTCCCTTGCAACAAAGACCAAACCTGCCTATTCAATGATAACTATTTAAAAACCAAGAGAGGAAAATGCCTCAAACCAGGTCCTTAGGCTTCACAGGCAAGCACTTAACCATCAAACCATCTCTCCAGCCCCCCCTACACATGGTTTTTGAAATAATGACTTCACTAAGTCATTCCAAGAGCCCTGAAGCCATGAAAGCTTCTTAAATTGGCAGAGAAAGAAAATTGATCCAAACTAAGAAAAGATAATTAATTGAGTCACTTCAGATTTGCATATTCATTTAACAAGATTATTATTATTATTATTTGGTTTTTTGGGGTTGGGTCTCACTCTAGCTCAGGCTGATCTGGAATTCATAATGTATTCTCAGGGTGGCCTCGAACTCACGGCGATCCTCATACCTCTGCCTCCCCAGTGCTGGGATTAAAGGCCAGCGCCACCACGCCCGGCTCATTTAACGAGATTATTTTTATTCTTATTGTTTTTAAGTTATTTATTTGAGAGAGAGAGAGACAGAGAAGCAGAGAGAGGAGAGACACGCCAGGGTCTCCAGCCACTGCAAACAAACTCCAGACGTGTGCGCCCCTTTGTGCATGCGGCTTACGTGGGTCCTGGGGAGTCGAACCTGGGTCCTTTGGCTTTGCAGACAAGCACCTTAACCGCTAAGCCATCTGTCCAGCCCCTAGCGAGATTATTTTTAATCTTATAAAGGGGAATTGAACACGGCATCAATCAACGATTACATAGATTGAGAAGTGCGTGCAATTAAGAAAAACAAAAAACCAGGCATTACTGAAAGTCAAACATATTGACTGAAAAGGGACACAGAAAAGAAACGTTTCCAACGTTTACCAAGACTTTGAAACAGTAGGCGTTTCAGGAGGGCAACTTCAAAAACCATTTGGTAGAAGTATACACATATGCAATCTAATATTGCAAGGTTAAGAATGCACATGAGAGAGAGAGAGAGTTGGCAGCCCCGTGTGTGCCACCCTGTGCACATGTGACACCTGGTGTGTCTGGCTGACGTAGGTTCTGGAGAGTTGAACCTTGGTCCTTAGGCTTAGCACACAAGCGCCTTAAACGCCAAGCCATCTCTCCATCCCTGCACATGGGTTTTTGGTTGCTTGATTTATTTATTTGAGAGCGACAGACAGAGAGAGAGAAAGAGGCAGATATATATATAGAGAGAGAGAGAATGGGCATGCCAGGGCCTCCAGCCACACTGCAAACAGACTCCAGATGCATGCGCCACTTTGTGCATCTGGCTTACGTGGGTCCTGGGGAATTGAGCCTCCAACTGGGGTCCTTAGGCTTCAAAGGCAAGCGCTTAACCGCTAAGCCATCTCTCCAGTCCCCTACACATGTTTATTTTTTATTATTATTAACAACTTCTATACTTACATACAAAAAATACATGATATTTCCCTCCCCTGTCCCCATACCCCTCAAGAACTCCAATCTCCATCATATTCCCTCTCTCTCCATTAGTCTCTCTTTTAATTTGATGTCATCATCTTTTTCCTCTATTATGAGGGTCTTGCGAAGGTATTGCTAGGCACTGCAAGGTCATGGATACCGAGGCCAATTTCTGTCTGGGCGGTTGCATTGTAAGGAGTCGTACCCTTCCTTTGGCTCTTCCATTCTTTCCGCCCCCTCTCCCGCAATGGTCCCTGAGCCTTGGAGGGTGTGACAGATGTTTCAGTGCTGGACACTCCTTCATCCCTTCTTCTCAGCACTATGTTGCCTTTTGGGTCATCCCAGTGGTCATCGCCATCTGAAAAGAGAAGCTTCTCTAACCAGAAGTGAGAGTAGCGTTAATATGTGAATATGAGCATTAAGTGTAGTGCTTTCAGGGCAGCTTGGTGGGAATAATATATACATTTAGTCAGACAAGAGCAGGCTTATACCCCTAAGGCTCATGACCTCACCTGCCATAGACTTTTACTTAGGTTTTTCAGTACCAGGTATGTATTCCCTCCCGTAGAGAGGGCCTTCAGTCCAATTAGGGAGCAGTTGGTTACCCCAAGAGCAGACATGCCACCCGTTCAGTCACTGGGCCTGTCTGGCCAAACTTGAATATTCAGCGTCCACTGTTTTCACTGCTGATGACTTCTGTCTCCCATACGCTGCGTGCACTGCAGCTTTTTCCAGCTTTCAGTTGGCTGGTGTACAGGGAGAAGGTTTTCTGCTCAGCACCAGCTTGCTTTCTCAGTGACCTTGCCTCTCAGGCATGAGATGTCTTCAGCAGTAGGGTCTTAGCATCTGTTTCTCAAGGGAAACCAAGGGCTTTGGCAATAGCCTGTAATGTTTTGGAGGCGTCCAGGTTTGAAAGAGAGAGAGAGATGTGTGTGTGTGTGTGTGTGTGTGTGTGTGTGTGTGTGTGTGTGTGGAGAGTATGGCACTTCCAGAGCCCCTTGCTACTGCAAATGAACTCCAGACCCAGGCACTACTCTGTGCCTGGCTTTATACAGGGACTGGGGAATTGAACCTGGGGGTCAACAGGCTTTGTAAGCGAGCACATTTAACAGCTGAGCCATCTCCCCAGCCTTAGCGCTGTATCTTTCAAGTCAGTATTTCATTTGGTTTGCGTTTTCGGATGGGAGGGACACCCCGGGGAATTTCATGAGAGGATGTGACCTCTGACAGCATGGTCTGTATTCATTAAGAATAACTTTTTAATTTCCCAACCATCTGCAGATCATTAATGTGAGTCCTCTACGATCTGAGAAAGTTACAGGCTGAAAGATGGGAACAGAAAAACCAGACAGCTTGCTATTGGTACGTGATAGTGGCCTCAAAAATAAAGATAGTAGCTTTCTTTTTTTTTTTTTTTTTTCAAGGTAGGGTCTCACTCTGGCCCAGGCTGACCTGGAACTCACTATATAGTCTCAGGGTGGTCTCGAACTCACGGCAATCCTCCTACCTCTGCCTCCCGAGTGCTGGGAGTAAAGGCGTGCACCACCACGCCCGGCCTCCCTTTCTTTTTAAAAATATTCTTATTTTTTTTAATTTTTGGTTTTTCTTATTAGAGACAGAGAGAGGAAAGAGAGAGGGAGAGTGAGAATGGGCTCGCCAGAGCCTCCAGCCACTGCAAATGAACTCCAGACTCATGCGCCCCCTTGTGCATCAGGCCTTACGTGGGTCCTGGGGAATCGAACCAGGGTCCTTAGGCTTTGCAGGCATGTGGCTTAACCGCTAAGCCATCCCTCCAGCCCTACCTTTCCCTTTCTGAGTTATATCCGAAACTACCTACTTGGTAAGAGAATAGCACCCTGGACGTACCACACCCAAAACGGCAGAGGAAAGTGCAGGCCTTTTGCACTAAAGGATTTGTGAATTCGGAGGGATGAACTGGGAGATTCATGTGCATTGCATGGTCACAGGATGGGGATCCAGGCGGAGGGAGTCCCGGTGAGCAGCAACACACTCAACTCACAATGCTGAACATCTCGATAGACTACCCTCGATCCCATCCGCCCTTACGGATCAAGCCTGCAGTCTTGGCTAAGCTTGAAAATCTCTCTTGATTTGCGCTTGGGACTTCCTGTCTCCTGTTTCATTTCCTCCCTCCCTCCCTCACTCCCTCCCTTACTCACTCCCACCTTCCTATTCCTTCCGTCCTTCCTTCCTTCTTCCCTCCCTCACTCCCTCCTTCCTCTTCCTTTCTTCCTTCCTTCCTTCCATCCTTCCTTCCTTCCTTCCTCTTTCCCTCCCTCCTTCCATCCTTCCTTCCTTCCATCCTTCCTTCCTCCCTGTTTGCCTGCCTCCCTTCCATCCTTCCTTCCTTCCTTCCTTCCTCCCCTCCTTCCTTCCCTTCCTACCTCCTTCCATTCTTCCTTCCTTCCTTCCATCCTCCCTCCTCCTCCCTCCTTTTGCCTGCCTCCTTCCTTCCTTCCTTCCTTCCTTCCTTGCCTCCCTCTTTGCCTGCCTTCCTTCCATCCTCCTTCCTTCCTCCTCCCTCCTTCCTCCCTCCCCTCCCTTCCTTCCTTCCTTCCTTCCCTCCCCTTCCCTCCCTCCCCCTCCCTTCCATCCTCCCTTCTTCCCTGCCTTCCTCTCTTCCATCCCTCCCTCCTTCCTTCTTCCTTCTCCTTCCTTCCCTCCTTCCTTCCTTCCTTCCTTCCTTCCTTCCTTCTTTCCTTCCTTCCTTCCTCCCCTCCTTCCTCCCTCCCCTTCCTTCCTTCCTTCCTTCCTTCCTCCCTCCTTGCCTGCCTCCCTTCCATCCTTCCTTCCTTCTTCCTCCCCCTCCCTCCTTCCATCCTTCCTTCCTTCCTTCCTTCCTTTTTCCCTCCTTCCCTGCCTCTCTTCCATCCTTCCTTCCTTCCTCCTTCCTTCCTCCCCCCCCTCCTTCCTTCCTTCCTTCCTCCTTCCTTCCTTCCTTCCTTCCTTCCTTCCTTCCTCCCTCCTCCTTGCCTCCTTCCTTCCTCTTCCATCCTTCCTTCCTCCCTTCCCTCCTTCTCTTTCCCCCTCCTTCCTTCCTATCATTCTTTCCTCCCTCCCTCCTTCCTTCCTCTTCCTTCCTTCCTTCCTTCCCTCCTTCCCTCCCCTCCCCTTCCATCCTTCCTTCTTCCCTTCCTTCCCACCCTCTTTCTCCTCCCTCCCTCCTATCATCCTTCCTCCCTCCTTCCTCTTCCTTCCTTTCTTCCTTCCTTCCTTCCCCCTCCCTCCTCCTTGCCTGCCTCACTTCCATCCTTCCTTGCCTCCTTCCTTCCTCCCTTCCCCCCCCCCCCCTTTCATCTTCCTTCTTCCTTCCCTCCCTCTCTCTCCCTCCTCCCTCCTCTCTCCTCCCCTCCTTCCCCCTTCCTCCTGTCATCCTTCCTTCCTTCCTCCTTGCCTGCCTCCCTTCCATCCTTCCTTCCTTCCTCTTCCTCTCCCTTCCCCCTTCCTTCCTTCTTCCTTCCTTCCTCTCTTTCCTCCCTCCCTCTCTCTCCCCCTCCCTCCCTTCCTCCTGTCATCCTTCCTTCCTTCCCTCCCTCCTTTCCTCCCTGCCATCTCCCTTCTTCTTTCAGTTCTTCCCTGCCTCCCTTCTCTCTCTCTTTCTCTTCTTATTTTTTATTCCCATAGAAACGGTGCTGTTAGAGAGTATTTTTAAAAAGCTCGCTGCTATTCTAATTTGAAGTGAAATAGTATGTGGTGGTGTACTTTTCCAAGAGGGTAAGCTACTGTGCCATTGACCCCAAATGGTCAACACACACAGTTTCTTGCTCGGAAACATACTGTGCTCAGTGCACAAGGAGGCTCAATTTTCTCCTGGAGGGATCCTGCCCAAATCTGTATCTTGTGGGAATAAATTGTCTCCTTCCCCCCACGAAAGCCAGGTTCCATACATCCTACTGGGACAAAGGTTTTCCTTGTGAAACAAAAATAGACTCTCCAGCGGAAAGGCTGGCACCTGGGGAGAAAGATGCGCCGAAAAGAAACCAGGGCAAATGTGGGGCGGTCTGATACTCATGTACCCCTTCTGCATTTTACTTCCCTGTCCCCTCAGTTTCCTGGGAACACAGTACGTTTCCTCTGGAAGCAAATTTAAAAAAAACCACATGCCCCGTGCGATTCGATAAGGACAGACACGGCTATTTTCAGCTTTCTGCTGGGCTTCACGCTCGTAAAGTGGGTCTTGAGTTCTGCAGCACCGAAACGTATTTCAGAATGTGCATCTGAGATAGTCTCACTGTTGCACAAGTATCAATAGACTCGACTTTATGAAAACTTCCAGTAAACCGTAGTCTTTGGGTGGGGGTCAGAGCAGTATACTTCTTCTAGCTAGTAGTTCATTCAGAGAAGCAAGTGACTGTTTTCAAAGCAATGAATAAACAAAGCACTGGAAGAAGATGATCACGTGAAAGGTAAAAAAAAAAAAAATTGAATTACTAGGGACTGGAGGGATGGCTTAGCGGTTAAGGCGTTTGCCTGCAAAGCCAAAGGATCCTGGTTCGATTCTCCAGGACCCACGTGAGCCAGATGCACAAGGTGGCACATGCATCTGGAGTTCGTTTGCAGTGGCTGGATGCTCTGCCGCACCCATTCTCTCTCTCTTTCTCTGCCTCTTTCTCTCTCTCAAATACATAAATAAAATCTATTTAAAAATAAAATAAGATGATCTCATGGAGGTAGAGAGTAAGGTCATGGTTACCAAAGGTACAGCAGGCAATGAAATAGAATTCAATGGAAAGAATTATCTATAGCACAGTTGGTTCTCGCTGGTGTCCAGTCATTTCTTCAACGTTTCAACATAAACTAGAAGAGATCTGGAGATACGGTTTAGCAGTTAAGGCTCTTGTCTGTGAAGCCTAAGGACCCAGGTTCGACTCCCCCGAACCCACGTAAGCCAGACACATAAGGTAGCTCACTTGACTGGTGTTTGACTGCGGTGGCTAGAGGGCCTGGCTTGCTAGTTTTCTCTCTGTGTCTCTCACTTTTGCTCTCTCTTCCATTAAAAAAAAAAAAAAAAAGGTCAGGCTAGAGAGATGGCTTAGCGGTGAAGGCGCCTGCCTGCTAAGCCTAAGAACGCTGGTTCCAATCTCCAGGACCCACGTTTAGCCAGATGCAAAGTGACGCAAGGGCGCAATGCCGCACTTGCCCACAAGGGGGTGCATGTGTCTGGAGTTCGTTCGCAGAGGCTGAGAGGCTGCTGGCGCACCCATTCTCTATCTGTGTCTCCTTCTTCCCTCTCTCTGTCTCTCTCCAAAAAAAACAAGGTCTAAAATCATAACTAGAAGAGTGTGAAATTTTTTTGTTTTTGAGGTAGGGTCTCACCCTAGCCCAGGCTGACCTGGAATTCACTCTGTAGTCTCAGGGCGGCCTCAAACTCATGGTGGATGCTCCCACCTCTGCCGTCTGAGTGCTGCTGGGATTAAAGGCGTGCGCCTCCATTCCCAGTTTCTTTCCTTTCTTTAAGTTGTTGATCACAGCTGTGTTGTCACAGCGATGGCCACTTGACCTGACATGATGACAAAAGGGTCAGTGGCTTGGGACGAGCACACGCCCATTGTTCTATCCTCCTGAGCAGTGGGGAATGATGGGAGCATCTTGGCTGTTCTCAAACACACCTGACTTCACTGGCACTTAATAATAAATGACACTCAGAAATGACACTCCAAAGTCAATAGAGGGAAATGTCATGTTTTTTGGAGTGAAGTTGTTTTGACACGTGAAATTCCAGTCTTATTAAACATCTGTCACTTCAGAGTTGGTGACATGACTTGCTGAGATAAAATTAAGACCATGGCCGTTGGGAAATTGTGGAAAACAAGAGTCACTCACAGAGAGAGAGAGAGAGAGAGAGAAGAATGTTTGTAGAATTGAGAGGAAATTATGAATTTATACAGAGCATCCACCCCAAGATTTTCTTTAAGCTTCAAGAGGAGAAATAAGAATAATTTTCAACCACTATATTTATAGCTACAACGATAAATGCAGTCTGATCCTCTTTTCAATTTTAAGAAACCTTACTGTCAGAATCTGACAACAAACACACAGTGAGTCCAAGCTGCATAGTTTGGGGAGAGGTAGGTACGACGCCTTTCCACAAAATATCCAGAAATGAACAGTATAGTCTGTGACACTATTTTTGCCAACTCCTTTTTTTTATATATATTTTTTAAAGCAAGCTGCCGGGTCTGGCAACCACTTTTGTCCCGATTTCTGCTCTCTGATAATCAAGTCGATTGACAGCGTTTGTGTTACGTTCCCAGCCCAGTGGAATTCAAAATTAAAACAACAGCAACTTAAAAAGAACAAAGAGGAAAAAAAATTAAGGCCTGAGTTAAAATCCTTTCATCTGGGCAAGAAACCTCGCCTTCTTTTCCAAGAAATCTCATTTTACATAGAGAAAATCACTTGCGGGGCTGGAGAGATGGCTTAGTGGTTAAGACAGTTGCCTGGGAAGTCTAAGATCCACGTAAGCCAGATGTACAAGGTGGTGCATGCATCTGGAGTTCATTTGCAGTGGCTGGAGGCCCTGGTGCACCGATTTTCTCTCTCTCTCTGCTTCTTTCTCTCTGTGTTTGTCTGTCACTCTCAAATAAATAAATAAAAATACACACAAAAAAAGAAGAAAAAAAAAGGAAATTAGTTGCTTCTTTGAACAGCAACAAACCTGGTAACAAGCGTTCAAAAGTGTGTTTGCACCAAAGGTCGTTTTTGATGATTTAAAATCTTTTCTCCCCCATGGGTTGAGGAAATGATTCAGTGACTTAAAGTGCCTGCCATGAGGGGATAAGACCCTGAGTTTGGAACCCCAGCACCTCACAAAAGCTAGCTACTGGGTTGGAGAGATGGCTTAGCAGTTAAGGCGCCTGCCTGCTAATCCTAAGAAAGCTGGTTCCAATCTCCAGCGGTTCCAATCTCCAGGTCCCACGTTTAGGCAGATGCAAAGTGACGCAAGGGCGCAATGCCACACTTGACCACAAGGGGGCGCACGCGTCTGGAGTTCGTTCACAGCGGCTGAGAGGCTGCTGGAGCGCCCATCTCTCTCTCTCTCTCTCTCTCTCTCTCTGTGTCTCTCCAAAAAAAAAAAAAAAAAAAAGCCGGGCGTGGTGGCGCACACCTTTAATCCCAGCAGTCGGGAGGCAGAGGTAGGAGGATCACCAAGAGTTCGAGGCCACCCTGAGACTACATAGTGAATTCCAGGTCAGCCTGAGCCAGAGTGAGACCCTACCTCGCAAAAAAAAAAAAAAAAAAAAAAAGCCGGCTACTATGCAGTAGCCGATGTCTGTCCTTCCAGCTCTGCAAAGGTGGCGACAAGAGGGTCTCCAGGGCTTGCTAGCTAGTCTAGAGGAATAGGTGAGTTTCAGTGCAGTCAGAGACCTGCTGGCCGTGGGTATGTGCACGCCCCCAGACGTCCACCTGTGGCCTCCCCATGCACGCTTGACCTCTGTCTTCCCACTGCTGATGTGACGCCAGGGGTCTGCTTCTGCCTTGAAACCCTCAGCTTCCTTTCCTTCCTTAAGCTGGTTTGAGTTGGATATTTCGCCCCAGCAATGAGAAAAGTAACGGGCCCCCATCATTCTCTTGCCTCGGAGATGTTCGGAGTGGTCTCTTTGGAGTGATACATAATGAACCGTTGTCAGCCCCAGGTGCCCTACTTCGGAAATCGTTCTGTGCACTGTGGTCTTAACGTGAGTCTCTTCACTCCCATATGCCTGCCAAGTGGGGTTGATGAGTGTGCTGTGAATACACTTATGATGTGAAAAGACACGAGATGCAGGTGGGCTGAACAGCTCGTTTGAGTTGTTCCTGAGTGCCTCGGATGAAGTGCTATTGACCCTTCTGTGCTGGCTGGCGGATTTTGCTCAGTCTAAGCCCACATCTTTGGATTCGTCTTTAAATACACAGCCAACCTCAGTGAGGACCTGTTGGGCCTTGCTAGTAACAGGCTGGACCTGTGAGGAGGC